>JASGCC010000022.1:0-302477 GCA_030067915.1 Hydractinia echinata
AGACTCTCACAAGCGAGAGTCGTGAAGATTCTTGTCTAATAACCGGCTTGATGGTAGAGCCCATTACACGAGATTTCAAAGTAACAATACAGAGTTGTACAGTAGAAGACATCTTCCAATAGATCCCATGGAAATACCTACTCCCGAGAAAGTTGCTGAATGGCCTCATTTGCGACATATAAAGCATTCCTTTCACAAATACGATCCTGGAATACCGATTGGTTTGCTTATTGGAGCCAATTGCCCACAAGCGCTAGAACCGATAAAGGTAATTCCATCCGATGGAAATGGACCATATGGGTTAAAAACAAGGTTGGGATGGAGTCTTGTCGGACCTGTGCTTCGTCGCAAAGGGGAGAAGCAGAAAATTCGATGCAACAGAATTGCTGTGAAAGATTCCTCCACTGACAAAGTTGCTGCACTTCACCTAATTCAACAAGATGAATTACGGGATGTAACAATTGAGGGGATGCTGAAAAGAATGTACGATGCTGATTTTTCAGAAATGAACGCATTCAAGAATATTAAAAGTGATTACGTATCCATTCACGACCAAAAATTTTTATCACTAATGGAAAAGGAAGTAAAATTTGTAAATGGAAATATATCAACTCCCGCTGCCTTTAATAAACCAACTTCCATTTCCAAATAATAAATGTCAGGCCTTGGCAAGGCTGAAATGGATCAAGAAGAAGCTTGAAAGTAATTCGATCTTCAAAGAGGATTACCTCACGTTCATGAACAACCTGACGACCCAAGGTTTCGCGGAGATGGTTCCAGAGCAGGAAGTTGAAGGGGAACCTGGTCATGTGTGGTATATTCCCCACCATGGAGTTTATCATCCGCGTAAGCCTGGGAAGATCAGAGTAGTATTTGATTGTACTGCTACATACAAAGGCGTCTCCCTGAACGGACGACTCATGCAAGGCCCAGATATGACAAATCTGCTAGTTGGAATTCTGTGTAGATTCCGGTTGGAACCAGTAGCGTTTATGGCGGATATCGAGTCCATGTTCTATCAGGTTAAGGTGCCGCCGAATCAACGGGATTATTTGCGATACCTCTGGTGGCCTGATGGGGATACCTCTAAAGATTTGGTAGATCATCGCATGACTGTCCATATATTCGGTGGAAATTCCTCCCCAAGTTGTTCCAACTATGCCCTGAAAAGAAGTGGAACAGACAACGAAAGTGAATTTGATGAGGAGGCTGTGAAAGTTATTATGAAGGATTTTTATGTCGACGATCTTTTGAAATCCGTGAAAAGTATCGAAGAAGCCATCAAAATCATCAAATCAACGATACAAATTTGCAGCAAAGGTGGCTTCCGCCTCACAAAGTTCATATCAAATAGCAGAGAGGTTATCAATTCCATTCCTACTGAAGAACGCGCAAAGAACATAAAGTCCCTGGACTTGAAAAACGAATCGCTGCCGATCGAAAGGGCCCTCGGTGTTCATTGGTCGATAGAGGACGACAAACTAGGTTTTCGCATAACCATGCAAGACAAACCTCTGTCGAAGAGAGGGGTGTTGGCTACCATAAGCTCAATTTATGACCCGCTTGGATTAGCAGCGCCGTTCTTGTTGAAGGGTAGAAAAATTATGCAAAATCTTTGCAAAGAAAAAACATCATGGGACGAAGAGATCTCTGAACCTCTTCGAAGCGCTTGGGAAAGATGGCGATTAGATATCGTCCTTCTTGAAAAACTGGAAGTTAACCGATGCGTCAAGCCACTTCATTTCAAAGAGATCGAGTCAACGTCCCTCCATCATTTTTCAGACGCATCCAATGAAGGTTACGGAACTGCTACGTATCTTCGCATCAGAGTGTAGAAGGAAACGTCAACTGCTGCTTACTCCTTGGAAAATCGAGAGTAGCTCCAATAAAGATGGTTTCAATACCAAGGTTGGAGTTGACAGCAGCAACTGTGGCCGTAAGGGTCGGAGTAATGGTTGAAGCAAGAAATGCCTGTCGTAGACTACGAATGTTATTGGACAGACAGCAACCGTAGTACTGGGTTATATTAATAACGAATCAAGACGTTTTCATATTTTTGTGGCAAATAGAATTCAACAAATTCAAGAAAAGACTTCGTTGGATCAATGGAATCACGTTCCTTCCCATGAAAACCCAGCCGATGATGCCTCGAGAGGCATAAGTTTGAAACATGTAGAGAAGAGTAGTAGATGGTTCAAGGGACCTCAGTTTCTCTGGGAAGAAAGGAAGCATGGCAGCTGCCTACGATCCAGCGAAAAACAGTGTCACTAATGATCCCGAATTTAAACGTAGCGTTTCAGTATTTGTTCAGCAACTGATTCTGGAATCTTATGTACATTCGAGAGAAGAATTTCCAGCTACAGAAATGCATACGGGTCATGGCCTTGGTCGGTCGATTTATCGACATTCTGAAGATGAAAATAAAAGCCCCAAGTCATGGGATGACAAGAAGAAGCCAAAAGGCGAGTCCCCCAGTGCTGTGCGTTGAAGATCTTCAACGAGCCGAAAAATGTTAAAAAATTAGTACAAACAACAACACTTTGCCTCTGAAATTAAAAGCTCTTGCTTCAAAGGAATGGAGACAAGATCGACGAAACGACAAAATTAAGAAGTCTGCTTTGAAAGAATGCAGCAAAATTATACAAATTGAGTCCTTTCATTGAACGATGATGGAATTCCAGAGTTGGTGGAAGATTGTGCAACATGATGAAGCGTATCATTTCAAATATCCTGCTATTCTTTCCAAAGAAAGTTGGTTTTCCGAACTTGTGCTCCGATGGTGCCACGAAAAACACTCACCATTCGGGAGAGGAATAACATTGCAAGAAATTCGGCAACGTGGATATTGGATCATACACATCAAACTCAGCAGTACGAACAGTTGATTCATCATTGTGTACGATGTAGAAATATGAGGGGAAGAGCTGGCCAGCAAGTCATGGCAGATTTACCCAAAGATCGAGTAGACGCATGCCCACCTTTCACATACTGCGCAGTGGAATCTCTTTGGGCCATTGGTCATAAAACCATATCGAAAGTTTGTAAAAAGATATGGCTGCCTCTTTACCTGTTTGGCGAGCAGAGCCGTCCATATTGAAGTTGTCAACACCTTGGAAACTGACTCCTTCATTCTAGCTTTGCGACGGTTTGTTGCTAGAAGAGGAAACATTCGAACGATGAGAAGCGACAACGGCACTAACTTTGTCGGCACCAAGACCGAGTTCATAAAGGCATTAAAACAAATGGACAATGCGAAAGTTAAACAATTCCTTCAAAGTGTTGGTTGTGATTGGATTCTCTGGAAGAGGAATACACCTGCTGCTTCGCACATGGGTGGAGTATGGGAGCGCCAGATTCGATCTGTGCGCGCAATATTAAAAGATCTTTTCAATCATAATGGCTCGCGTTTGAGTGAAGAATCGCTGCACACTATTTTAACAGAAGCGTATTATTGCGCGTTGTTGTTCGGTTCACATAAAAAGACAGAATTTTGTAAGATTCAACAGTTTCTTTCCCAATAATAAAGTACAAATCCTCAAAATCCGTAGTAAACTGTTCTCGCTGTTCACAACGCTAAGCAACTGTTTTACACAGAAATACAACTCTTTTATACACAAAAGTGACACAAAAACATAACAATTACTGCACAGCTACGATACGCACGACTAACACACACAATGACATTAGCGCACCACAAGGGACAACTCAAACACACAAACTATAATTGTCTCTAAACGAAATCCCATAGGGGCCATTTCACTACGACTTCATGTTTTTACAAGGTCACATATTTATGTGCTAATACAAAGGTTTCTGATTGTTTCCAGATTTTGTTAAAGCAAAAGAACAAGAAAAAACGATAGAAAACGGTACTTCAATGAGTGAAGGAGAACCGGTGATAAAAGGTATTTCTAAATTCAACCACTAAATAAAAGGGCTGTTTTCTTAAATGTCACAGTGTTGAATGGACATTGTAACCAAGATTTTTTCTGTATTTAATTCGAAGCTCCAGGGTCGCTTCGAGTAGGACGTAACTGTAACGTAACTTAGAATGGAACATTTTAGAGGAGAAAAAGCGTTGGGTAAACTGGTCACAACATCTACAATGAAATATATTCACATTCTATTGAATGACACCACTTGATTTTACGTTACATTTAGTGTACAAAGTGTACAATACGAGATCATCCCTTCCTCCCTTCTTTCGTTTACATGCCACACCACTTTTTATTCACTGCTATTGATGAATACCTACGTTTTGTGTTATACATTTAAAAATTTTTATAAAATAGCCCTTTTTTCTTTAGATTTATTTAGCACTTCATCGCAACAGAAGCTCATAAAGATCAGCATGTTTCTTGTAAGCATTTAGAAACTGCATTTTAACGAGATCATCCCTTCAGTATATGTACTATGTTTTTTGATTTAGTTTTTAAGGATAGGGTAACCCCCTGAGACACATACTCAGTATATTTAAAATATCCCCTCTGCTCGCTATATTAACCCTAGCAAATATATATTTTGAAAGCCGAATAAATTATCTCTAGAATGATGATAAAATGTTTTCATAAAAAAAACCAAAAAGTAGAAAAAAAATTATATACAAAAATTCACCCTTCCAGTTTATTTTGTCGAACACTCCCCTCAGTAAAATTTTTGTTCGTCGAAAAACTTATGGTTGCGAAGCTCTTATTCAGCTCTAAAAAGCTTTGCTTTTTTTACTCAAAACAATACGTGGTTCCGAAAATATAGCATATTTTGTGTTACAATAGCTGTTTTATGACTGATTTATCTATTTTTAAGCATGATAGGTCAATAACTCGATATTTCCTCACTTTCTGCGTTAGAAAAAGCAAAGTTCTGTAGCCAAAGATATAATTATCGCAACAAACTTGTTTTCGTACAATTTCGACAAGATGGAGGGGAGTGTTCGACAAAAAATATATACCATTGCGACTGAAAATTTTATTTCGAGAAAAAGCAAATCAAAGATCTTTGCTTTTACCTGCAAAAATCATGATGAAGGAATGTTACACCCACTTAAACGTTATGAATAATTAATAACTCATGAATATTTTATTAAAAATTAAAGGAAAGTGTTTTCGCAGAACTTTGAGTCTTGTTATTGTTAAACAGACAACAGGATAACATAACATAACAGGATAAAAACGAAAAAAATAAATAAATAAATTAAAAAGGCATAGATAATAACTAATAATAAATTTGTATAGATTATTAAAGTGTGAACGTTTCCTATGTTATATGTAGAGATTCAATTTTTTATTCGTTCTGCATAACTCTCTTTAATTATCATACAGATTAAATATATTTAAGGAATTTTAAACTTTGAGCACACTGTTGAAAACACTAAAAGATAAAAAAGATTTTTCCTCATTTTATCCCTCTTAACAATAAATATTTTTGATTCTTTTTTTAAAAATATCAGGAAAATATGCCAAAGAATCAAAATTAAAAAAAAAAATTTTTTTAAAAAAACGACCCTAAAGGGGTTACCGTATCCTTAAAAGAACTATAGAAAAACCCTTCCTTCTTAAATTTCAGAAAGGAATCATAGATATTTTACCTAACATTGCGCCTTGTAAGGTGTGATCTTTTGATATATTGCAATTATAACTAATTTGTATGCCAAATACCAAATCAGTTCACCTATATTTGTGGCCAATGGGAGTAATATTTAACTTCCTTTGATTTTGCAATAATGGCTATATGACATCTTAAGTAGCTAAAAATTTTCACTGATATACTAATGGTCATAACTGGTTCGGCGATAAAAAATTTTCAAACTTAACACGGCCTTAGTTCCAATTAACCCTAATATACCTGGGCTTTTTCGGCAGCAATAACTACTTACATAACCACTACAACATCTGACGTCACTCTGCCGTCCTTTTTGAAAAGGGTTTGTACTGAGTCACATTAACACAAAAAATAGACTCGGTAGAAGAGGCGACAGGCACCTTATGACCCCTATCTCTGTATAACACGGTTAAGGTGTTTTTTAGAGCGGAAGAGATTTGTCCTATTCCAGTTGGTCTGTTAACAGAATTTCCCTGTACCATTTTTAAACACTAGGACTCTGACTTTAACAACTGACTTTCGTATCAGGTGCTTGTATGTGACACAACTTTTACTTAGCATTTGGTTTTGGAACTTCATCCTCTAAAGTTGCATCCTCTGGGTCTGACCACCATACTAAAAGTACTTATTTTAAGTTAAAAAATCATCCCCTCCTCCCTTCATTCATTTACATGCCACACCACTTGTTATTCACTGCTATAGATGAATACCTACATGTTTATGGAAAATTATAAATTCTCTATGTACTATGTTTTTTTGTTTTAGCTTTTAAAGAAGTTATAGGAAAGCCCTTTCTTCTTAAATTTCAGAAAGGAATCATAGATATTCTACCTAATATTGCGCCTTGTAAGGCTAATTTGTATGCCAATTGCCGTATTAGTCCATCCATACATGTGACCTATGGTTTTTTTTTTTAATGTTTTCACGTCATTGTGAAAAATCGTTAAATTAAAAAATTGTGTCTTCTTCTGCAAAGTACACTTTTATTATTATTTTATTTTATTTAAAAGCCAAAAGATTATGAGGCAGGAAAATAGAAATACCTGTTTATTTTTATTTTAATATTTCATTTTTTAAAACGCGAACATAGGCAAGCAAATAAGGTCACGACGCTTAACAAAGGTAAATAAAGTCATTGGATTTTTAAGAGGCAAAAAACGTTAATTTAAGATTTTAAAAATCCTGTTTTATATTTTCGTGAATGTATTTTTTTCTTCGTCTTAGCCAAATTAATAATCCCGAAAAACTTACACCATGGACCGCAATCCTATCCTTCAATGAGTGCACCGGTGATAAAAGGTATATCTGAATTTCAACCACTAAGTAGAATCGTTGCTTTCTTAAATGTCACAGTGTTGGAGGGACATTGTATTTTTTCTTTATTTAATTCAAAGCTCCAGGGTCGCTTCGATTAGGACGTAACTGTAACGTAACTGAGAATGAGAACATTTTAGAGGAGGAAAAACGTTGGGTAAACTGGTGACAACACCTAAAATGAAATATATTCACGTTCTAATGAATGACACCACTTGATTTTACGTTACATTTAGTGTAGAAAGTGTACAATACGAGATCATCCCTTCCTCCCTTCATTCGTTTACATGCCACACCACTTTTTATTCACTGCTATTGATGATACTCAAATACCAAATCAGTTCACCTACATGTGTGGCCAATGGAAGTTATATTTAACTTTCTTTGATTTTGCAATAATGGTCTTGGCTACATGAATCTTATGTAGACAATATTTATTTACTGATATACTAATGGTCATAACAGATTCGGCGATAAAAAGTTGTCAACTTAACATGGCCTCAGTTCCAATTAGCCCTATTATGCCTGTTTTTTTTGGCTTGTATAACTTTGGAGGCATACATTTTGCGTGGCTCTTCAAAAGAACTCCTTTTTCATCACCTAATAACAATCATGCATGCAGTAATTACTTACATTACCACTACAACATCTTACGTCACTGCTGTGCTTTTACGAAAAGGGTTAGCACTGAATCATATTAATAACATAAAATAGGCTCAGTAGAAGACAGGCACCTTTTTGACCCCTTTCCCTGTTACGGTTAAGGTGTTTTTTTAAACGCAAGAGATTTTCCTATTCCAGTTGGTCTGTTAACAGAATTTTCCCTCAATTTTCTCCTCAATTAATAAATAGCGAAAGAATATTACGATCATTGCCCGTCGATAACAGCTGTAGCTGTCGAAAGGTAGCCTGAAATAAACTCGTTTGTTCATGACATGATAATATCTTTATTATTCAATGACAATGACTGGACAGATAGGTGGTAATATTTTTAAAGAGTTTTCCCTTTACCATTTTTAAACATTAGGACTCTGAATTTAACAACTGATTTTCGTATTAGGTGCTTGTATGTGACATAACTTTTATTTAGTATTTGGTTTTGGAACTTCATCCTCCAAAGTAGCATTCTCTGCGTCTGACCACCAAGGTAACTATGTTAAAAGTATTTATTTAAATTATAAATTCATCCCTTCCTCACTTTATTCATTTACATGCCACACCACTTTTTTTTATTCACTATTATAGATGAATACCTACAGTTTATAGAAAATAAGTTTATAGAAAAGCCCTTTTTTTCCTACATTTCGGAAAGAAATCATAGATATTCTACCTCATATTGCACCTTGTAATACCCTATCAGCCCATCTATACATGTGACTTATGAGATCCTTTTGTCATTTTTTTTTAATGTTTACACGTTATTGTATCCTTAAATTAAAAAATTGTGTGTTCTTCTGCAAAGTACTCTTTTATTTAGCTTTATTTGACACTTCATTGCAACAGAAGACCCATGATCAACAGCATGTTTTTAGTAAGCATTTAAACATTAAATCTAAATTTATTTCCAAAAAACAACCGCAATTTGTGAAATCGTCAGCAACAATTTGGACGATTATTATTTTGTATTTAAAAAAAATGACCTAACACAGATTGGGCACAGGTACTGGAAAAACAACGTACTTGAATATAGTGGATTCTTTACTGGTGATTGATCTTTTCTCGTATTCTATTTCTTTAATATACCGCAGGTGTTTCCTTTTCATTTAACAAAATTTAAAAAACATGATTGAAATCCTCAGGTAAAATAATTATTAGCCGAATGTCTTAAATTCGTTCAAAAAAAACCTCATGGAATACGTAAAAATTTTCACATACTATCAATCCACGCCTTTTCTACCAAAAATTTTGCTTATAAAAGTGCTTATCAATTCGGACGCCAGCTTTTCATTTCCTGTCATGTTGTATCGTATCTTCAGTAGACTTGTTGTTTACAAAACCCACATCCAAGTGTTATTACGTTTATCTACAGTTCCAATAGCTGAATAAAGAGTTGTAATTTAGATATTCCGACAGGCTGTAAGTTATTCTTGGTTGACAGAAAGTTACATTGCGTCAGACTTTACAAAAAAAAATGGGTCGAGTGAGCACAAGTTTTAATTAAATTTAAAAACAATACAAAATTGAATGAGTACGTGGAGCTTTAAACTTTAGTTTGTTCTCCTTCTCTTTTTCTAATTTTAAATTGGTGAGTTGCTATTTGTCTAATAAATTATTTTTGTCAAAATACAATTTTTTTTAAAAATTATAATTTGGAAGCCATAATTTGCAAGAGAACGTTAATTTAGGATTTCGATAATCTTGTCTTATCTTCGTGAAAGTAATTGTTTTTTCTTCTAAATTAATAATCCTGAAAAACTTTCACCGTGAAATAGTTACAAAAATACATTCGTTCGTCTTTATATTTAATTATGCAATTACTTCTTAATTCTACGACTTCATGTTTTTACAAAGGTCACATATTTATGTGCTAATACAAAGGTTTCTGATTGTTTCCAGATTTTGTTAAAGCAAAAGAACAAGAAAAAACGATAGAAAACGGTACTTCAATGAGTGAAGGAGAACCGGTGATAAAAGGTATTTCTAAATTCAACCACTAAATAAAAGGGCTGTTTTCTTAAATGTCACAGTGTTGAATGGACATTGTAACCAAGATCTTTTTCTGTATTTAATTCGAAGCTCCAGGGTCGCTTCGAGTAGGACGTAACTGTAACGTAACTTAGAATGGAACATTTTAGAGGAGAAAAAGCGTTGGGTAAACTGGTCACAACATCTACAATGAAATATATTCACATTCTATTGAATGACACCACTTGATTTTACGTTACATTTAGTGTACAAAGTGTACAATACGAGATCATCCCTTCCTCCCTTCTTTCGTTTACATGCCACACCACTTTTTATTCACTGCTATTGATGAATACCTACGTTTTGTGTTATACATTTAAAAATTTTTATAAAATAGCCCTTTTTTCTTTAGATTTATTTAGCACTTCATCGCAACAGAAGGCTCATAAAGATCAGCATGTTTCTTGTAAGCATTTAGAAACTGCATTTTAACGAGATCATCCCTTCAGTATATGTACTATGTTTTTTGATTTAGTTTTTAAGGATAGGGTAACCCCCTGAGACACATACTCAGTATATTTAAAATATCCCCTCTGCTCGCTATATTAACCCTAGCAAATATATATTTTGAAAGCCGAATAAATTATCTCTAGAATGATGATAAAATGTTTTCATAAAAAAAAACCAAAAAGTAGAAAAAAAATTATATACAAAAATTCACCCTTCCAGTTTATTTTGTCGAACACTCCCCTCAGTAAAATTTTTGTTCGTCGAAAAACTTATGGTTGCGAAGCTCTTATTCAGCTCTAAAAAGCTTTGCTTTTTTTACTCAAAACAATACGTGGTTCCGAAAATATAGCATATTTTGTGTTACAATAGCTGTTTTATGACTGATTTATCTATTTTTAAGCATGATAGGTCAATAACTCGATATTTCCTCACTTTCTGCGTTAGAAAAAGCAAAGTTCTGTAGCCAAAGATATAATTATCGCAACAAACTTGTTTTCGTACAATTTCGACAAGATGGAGGGGAGTGTTCGACAAAAATATATACCATTGCGACTGAAAATTTTATTTCGAGAAAAAGCAAATCAAAGATCTTTGCTTTTACCTGCAAAAATCATGATGAAGGAATGTTACACCCACTTAAACGTTATGAATAATTAATAACTCATGAATATTTTATTAAAAATTAAAGGAAAGTGTTTTCGCAGAACTTTGAGTCTTGTTATTGTTAAACAGACAACAGGATAACATAACATAACAGGATAAAAACGAAAAAAATAAATAAATAAATTAAAAAGGCATAGATAATAACTAATAATAAATTTGTATAGATTATTAAAGTGTGAACGTTTCCTATGTTATATGTAGAGATTCAATTTTTTATTCGTTCTGCATAACTCTCTTTAATTATCATACAGATTAAATATATTTAAGGAATTTTAAACTTTGAGCACACTGTTGAAAACACTAAAAGATAAAAAAGATTTTTCCTCATTTTATCCCTCTTAACAATAAATATTTTTGATTCTTTTTTTAAAAATATCAGGAAAATATGCCAAAGAATCAAAATTAAAAAAAAAAATTTTTTTAAAAAAACGACCCTAAAGGGGGTTACCGTATCCTTAAAAGAACTATAGAAAAACCCTTCCTTCTTAAATTTCAGAAAGGAATCATAGATATTTTACCTAACATTGCGCCTTGTAAGGTGTGATCTTTTGATATATTGCAATTATAACTAATTTGTATGCCAAATACCAAATCAGTTCACCTATATTTGTGGCCAATGGGAGTAATATTTAACTTCCTTTGATTTTGCAATAATGGCTATATGACATCTTAAGTAGCTAAAAATTTTCACTGATATACTAATGGTCATAACTGGTTCGGCGATAAAAAATTTTCAACTTAACACGGCCTTAGTTCCAATTAACCCTAATATACCTGGGCTTTTTCGGCAGCAATAACTACTTACATAACCACTACAACATCTGACGTCACTCTGCCGTCCTTTTTGAAAAGGGTTTGTACTGAGTCACATTAACACAAAAAATAGACTCGGTAGAAGAGGCGACAGGCACCTTATGACCCCTATCTCTTTATAACACGGTTAAGGTGTTTTTTAGAGCGGAAGAGATTTGTCCTATTCCAGTTGGTCTGTTAACAGAATTTCCCTGTACCATTTTTAAACACTAGGACTCTGACTTTAACAACTGACTTTCGTATCAGGTGCTTGTATGTGACACAACTTTTACTTAGCATTTGGTTTTGGAACTTCATCCTCTAAAGTTGCATCCTCTGGGTCTGACCACCATACTAAAAGTACTTATTTTAAGTTAAAAAATCATCCCCTCCTCCCTTCATTCATTTACATGCCACACCACTTGTTATTCACTGCTATAGATGAATACCTACATGTTTATGGAAAATTATAAATTCTCTATGTACTATGTTTTTTTGTTTTAGCTTTTAAAGAAGTTATAGGAAAGCCCTTTCTTCTTAAATTTCAGAAAGGAATCATAGATATTCTACCTAATATTGCGCCTTGTAAGGCTAATTTGTATGCCAATTGCCGTATTAGTCCATCCATACATGTGACCTATGGTTTTTTTTTTTAATGTTTTCACGTCATTGTGAAAAATCGTTAAATTAAAAAATTGTGTCTTCTTCTGCAAAGTACACTTTTATTATTATTTTATTTTATTTAAAAGCCAAAAGATTATGAGGCAGGAAAATAGAAATACCTGTTTATTTTTATTTTAATATTTCATTTTTTAAAACGCGAACATAGGCAAGCAAATAAGGTCACGACGCTTAACAAAGGTAAATAAAGTCATTGGATTTTTAAGAGGCAAAAAACGTTAATTTAAGATTTTAAAAATCCTGTTTTATATTTTCGTGAATGTATTTTTTTCTTCGTCTTAGCCAAATTAATAATCCCGAAAAACTTACACCATGGACCGCAATCCTATCCTTCAATGAGTGCACCGGTGATAAAAGGTATATCTGAATTTCAACCACTAAGTAGAATCGTTGCTTTCTTAAATGTCACAGTGTTGGAGGGACATTGTATTTTTTCTTTATTTAATTCAAAGCTCCAGGGTCGCTTCGATTAGGACGTAACTGTAACGTAACTGAGAATGAGAACATTTTAGAGGAGGAAAAACGTTGGGTAAACTGGTGACAACACCTAAAATGAAATATATTCACGTTCTAATGAATGACACCACTTGATTTTACGTTACATTTAGTGTAGAAAGTGTACAATACGAGATCATCCCTTCCTCCCTTCATTCGTTTACATGCCACACCACTTTTTATTCACTGCTATTGATGATACTCAAATACCAAATCAGTTCACCTACATGTGTGGCCAATGGAAGTTATATTTAACTTTCTTTGATTTTGCAATAATGGTCTTGGCTACATGAATCTTATGTAGACAATATTTATTTACTGATATACTAATGGTCATAACAGATTCGGCGATAAAAAGTTGTCAACTTAACATGGCCTCAGTTCCAATTAGCCCTATTATGCCTGTTTTTTTTGGCTTGTATAACTTTGGAGGCATACATTTTGCGTGGCTCTTCAAAAGAACTCCTTTTTCATCACCTAATAACAATCATGCATGCAGTAATTACTTACATTACCACTACAACATCTTACGTCACTGCTGTGCTTTTACGAAAAGGGTTAGCACTGAATCATATTAATAACATAAAATAGGCTCAGTAGAAGACAGGCACCTTTTGACCCCTTTCCCTGTTACGGTTAAGGTGTTTTTTTAAACGCAAGAGATTTTTCCTATTCCAGTTGGTCTGTTAACAGAATTTTCCCTCAATTTTCTCCTCAATTAATAAATAGCGAAAGAATATTACGATCATTGCCCGTCGATAACAGCTGTAGCTGTCGAAAGGTAGCCTGAAATAAACTCGTTTGTTCATGACATGATAATATCTTTATTATTCAATGACAATGACTGGACAGATAGGTGGTAATATTTTTAAAGAGTTTTCCCTTTACCATTTTTAAACATTAGGACTCTGAATTTAACAACTGATTTTCGTATTAGGTGCTTGTATGTGACATAACTTTTATTTAGTATTTGGTTTTGGAACTTCATCCTCCAAAGTAGCATTCTCTGCGTCTGACCACCAAGGTAACTATGTTAAAAGTATTTATTTAAATTATAAATTCATCCCTTCCTCACTTTATTCATTTACATGCCACACCACTTTTTTTTATTCACTATTATAGATGAATACCTACAGTTTATAGAAAATAAGTTTATAGAAAAGCCCTTTTTTTCCTACATTTCGGAAAGAAATCATAGATATTCTACCTCATATTGCACCTTGTAATACCCTATCAGCCCATCTATACATGTGACTTATGAGATCCTTTTGTCATTTTTTTTTTAATGTTTACACGTTATTGTATCCTTAAATTAAAAAATTGTGTGTTCTTCTGCAAAGTACTCTTTTATTTAGCTTTATTTGACACTTCATTGCAACAGAAGACCCATGATCAACAGCATGTTTTTAGTAAGCATTTAAACATTAAATCTAAATTTATTTCCAAAAAACAACCGCAATTTGTGAAATCGTCAGCAACAATTTGGACGATTATTATTTTGTATTTAAAAAAAATGACCTAACACAGATTGGGCACAGGTACTGGAAAAACAACGTACTTGAATATAGTGGATTCTTTACTGGTGATTGATCTTTTCTCGTATTCTATTTCTTTAATATACCGCAGGTGTTTCCTTTTCATTTAACAAAATTTAAAAAACATGATTGAAATCCTCAGGTAAAATAATTATTAGCCGAATGTCTTAAATTCGTTCAAAAAAAACCTCATGGAATACGTAAAAATTTTCACATACTATCAATCCACGCCTTTTCTACCAAAAATTTTGCTTATAAAAGTGCTTATCAATTCGGACGCCAGCTTTTCATTTCCTGTCATGTTGTATCGTATCTTCAGTAGACTTGTTGTTTACAAAACCCACATCCAAGTGTTATTACGTTTATCTACAGTTCCAATAGCTGAATAAAGAGTTGTAATTTAGATATTCCGACAGGCTGTAAGTTATTCTTGGTTGACAGAAAGTTACATTGCGTCAGACTTTACAAAAAAAAATGGGTCGAGTGAGCACAAGTTTTAATTAAATTTAAAAACAATACAAAATTGAATGAGTACGTGGAGCTTTAAACTTTAGTTTGTTCTCCTTCTCTTTTTCTAATTTTAAATTGGTGAGTTGCTATTTGTCTAATAAATTATTTTTGTCAAAATACAATTTTTTTTAAAAATTATAATTTGGAAGCCATAATTTGCAAGAGAACGTTAATTTAGGATTTCGATAATCTTGTCTTATCTTCGTGAAAGTAATTGTTTTTCTTCTAAATTAATAATCCTGAAAAACTTTCACCGTGAAATAGTTACAAAAATACATTCGTTCGTCTTTATATTTAATTATGCAATTACTTCTTAATTCTACGACTTCATGTTTTTTACAAAGGTCACATATTTATGTGCTAATACAAAGGTTTCTGATTGTTTCCAGATTTTGTTAAAGCAAAAGAACAAGAAAAAACGATAGAAAACGGTACTTCAATGAGTGAAGGAGAACCGGTGATAAAAGGTATTTCTAAATTCAACCACTAAATAAAAGGGCCGTTTTCTTAAATGTCACAGTGTTGAATGGACATTGTAACCAAGATCTTTTTCTGTATTTAATTCGAAGCTCCAGGGTCGCTTCGAGTAGGACGTAACTGTAACGTAACTTAGAATGGAACATTTTAGAGGAGAAAAAGCGTTGGGTAAACTGGTCACAACATCTACAATGAAATATATTCACATTCTATTGAATGACACCACTTGATTTTACGTTACATTTAGTGTACAAAGTGTACAATACGAGATCATCCCTTCCTCCCTTCTTTCGTTTACATGCCACACCACTTTTTATTCACTGCTATTGATGAATACCTACGTTTTGTGTTATACATTTAAAAATTTTTATAAAATAGCCCTTTTTTCTTTAGATTTATTTAGCACTTCATCGCAACAGAAGGCTCATAAAGATCAGCATGTTTCTTGTAAGCATTTAGAAACTGCATTTTAACGAGATCATCCCTTCAGTATATGTACTATGTTTTTTGATTTAGTTTTTAAGGATAGGGTAACCCCCTGAGACACATACTCAGTATATTTAAAATATCCCCTCTGCTCGCTATATTAACCCTAGCAAATATATATTTTGAAAGCCGAATAAATTATCTCTAGAATGATGATAAAATGTTTTCATAAAAAAAAACCAAAAAGTAGAAAAAAAATTATATACAAAAATTCACCCTTCCAGTTTATTTTGTCGAACACTCCCCTCAGTAAAATTTTTGTTCGTCGAAAAACTTATGGTTGCGAAGCTCTTATTCAGCTCTAAAAAGCTTTGCTTTTTTTACTCAAAACAATACGTGGTTCCGAAAATATAGCATATTTTGTGTTACAATAGCTGTTTTATGACTGATTTATCTATTTTTAAGCATGATAGGTCAATAACTCGATATTTCCTCACTTTCTGCGTTAGAAAAAGCAAAGTTCTGTAGCCAAAGATATAATTATCGCAACAAACTTGTTTTCGTACAATTTCGACAAGATGGAGGGGAGTGTTCGACAAAAATATATACCATTGCGACTGAAAATTTTATTTCGAGAAAAAGCAAATCAAAGATCTTTGCTTTTACCTGCAAAAATCATGATGAAGGAATGTTACACCCACTTAAACGTTATGAATAATTAATAACTCATGAATATTTTATTAAAAATTAAAGGAAAGTGTTTTCGCAGAACTTTGAGTCTTGTTATTGTTAAACAGACAACAGGATAACATAACATAACAGGATAAAAACGAAAAAAATAAATAAATAAATTAAAAAGGCATAGATAATAACTAATAATAAATTTGTATAGATTATTAAAGTGTGAACGTTTCCTATGTTATATGTAGAGATTCAATTTTTTATTCGTTCTGCATAACTCTCTTTAATTATCATACAGATTAAATATATTTAAGGAATTTTAAACTTTGAGCACACTGTTGAAAACACTAAAAGATAAAAAAGATTTTTCCTCATTTTATCCCTCTTAACAATAAATATTTTTGATTCTTTTTTTAAAAATATCAGGAAAATATGCCAAAGAATCAAAATTAAAAAAAAAAATTTTTTTAAAAAAACGACCCTAAAGGGGGTTACCGTATCCTTAAAAGAACTATAGAAAAACCCTTCCTTCTTAAATTTCAGAAAGGAATCATAGATATTTTACCTAACATTGCGCCTTGTAAGGTGTGATCTTTTGATATATTGCAATTATAACTAATTTGTATGCCAAATACCAAATCAGTTCACCTATATTTGTGGCCAATGGGAGTAATATTTAACTTCCTTTGATTTTGCAATAATGGCTATATGACATCTTAAGTAGCTAAAAATTTTCACTGATATACTAATGGTCATAACTGGTTCGGCGATAAAAAATTTTCAACTTAACACGGCCTTAGTTCCAATTAACCCTAATATACCTGGGCTTTTTCGGCAGCAATAACTACTTACATAACCACTACAACATCTGACGTCACTCTGCCGTCCTTTTTGAAAAGGGTTTGTACTGAGTCACATTAACACAAAAAATAGACTCGGTAGAAGAGGCGACAGGCACCTTATGACCCCTATCTCTTTATAACACGGTTAAGGTGTTTTTTAGAGCGGAAGAGATTTGTCCTATTCCAGTTGGTCTGTTAACAGAATTTCCCTGTACCATTTTTAAACACTAGGACTCTGACTTTAACAACTGACTTTCGTATCAGGTGCTTGTATGTGACACAACTTTTACTTAGCATTTGGTTTTGGAACTTCATCCTCTAAAGTTGCATCCTCTGGGTCTGACCACCATACTAAAAGTACTTATTTTAAGTTAAAAAATCATCCCCTCCTCCCTTCATTCATTTACATGCCACACCACTTGTTATTCACTGCTATAGATGAATACCTACATGTTATGGAAAATTATAAATTCTCTATGTACTATGTTTTTTTGTTTTAGCTTTTAAAGAAGTTATAGGAAAGCCCTTTCTTCTTAAATTTCAGAAAGGAATCATAGATATTCTACCTAATATTGCGCCTTGTAAGGCTAATTTGTATGCCAATTGCCGTATTAGTCCATCCATACATGTGACCTATGGTTTTTTTTTTAATGTTTTCACGTCATTGTGAAAAATCGTTAAATTAAAAAATTGTGTCTTCTTCTGCAAAGTACACTTTTATTATTATTTTATTTTATTTAAAAGCCAAAAGATTATGAGGCAGGAAAATAGAAATACCTGTTTATTTTTATTTTAATATTTCATTTTTTAAAACGCGAACATAGGCAAGCAAATAAGGTCACGACGCTTAACAAAGGTAAATAAAGTCATTGGATTTTTAAGAGGCAAAAAACGTTAATTTAAGATTTTAAAAATCCTGTTTTATATTTTCGTGAATGTATTTTTTTCTTCGTCTTAGCCAAATTAATAATCCCGAAAAACTTACACCATGGACCGCAATCCTATCCTTCAATGAGTGCACCGGTGATAAAAGGTATATCTGAATTTCAACCACTAAGTAGAATCGTTGCTTTCTTAAATGTCACAGTGTTGGAGGGACATTGTATTTTTTCTTTATTTAATTCAAAGCTCCAGGGTCGCTTCGATTAGGACGTAACTGTAACGTAACTGAGAATGAGAACATTTTAGAGGAGGAAAAACGTTGGGTAAACTGGTGACAACACCTAAAATGAAATATATTCACGTTCTAATGAATGACACCACTTGATTTTACGTTACATTTAGTGTAGAAAGTGTACAATACGAGATCATCCCTTCCTCCCTTCATTCGTTTACATGCCACACCACTTTTTATTCACTGCTATTGATGATACTCAAATACCAAATCAGTTCACCTACATGTGTGGCCAATGGAAGTTATATTTAACTTTCTTTGATTTTGCAATAATGGTCTTGGCTACATGAATCTTATGTAGACAATATTTATTTACTGATATACTAATGGTCATAACAGATTCGGCGATAAAAAGTTGTCAACTTAACATGGCCTCAGTTCCAATTAGCCCTATTATGCCTGTTTTTTTTGGCTTGTATAACTTTGGAGGCATACATTTTGCGTGGCTCTTCAAAAGAACTCCTTTTTCATCACCTAATAACAATCATGCATGCAGTAATTACTTACATTACCACTACAACATCTTACGTCACTGCTGTGCTTTTACGAAAAGGGTTAGCACTGAATCATATTAATAACATAAAATAGGCTCAGTAGAAGACAGGCACCTTTTGACCCCTTTCCCTGTTACGGTTAAGGTGTTTTTTTTAAACGCAAGAGATTTTTCCTATTCCAGTTGGTCTGTTAACAGAATTTTCCCTCAATTTTCTCCTCAATTAATAAATAGCGAAAGAATATTACGATCATTGCCCGTCGATAACAGCTGTAGCTGTCGAAAGGTAGCCTGAAATAAACTCGTTTGTTCATGACATGATAATATCTTTATTATTCAATGACAATGACTGGACAGATAGGTGGTAATATTTTTAAAGAGTTTTCCCTTTACCATTTTTAAACATTAGGACTCTGAATTTAACAACTGATTTTCGTATTAGGTGCTTGTATGTGACATAACTTTTATTTAGTATTTGGTTTTGGAACTTCATCCTCCAAAGTAGCATTCTCTGCGTCTGACCACCAAGGTAACTATGTTAAAAGTATTTATTTAAATTATAAATTCATCCCTTCCTCACTTTATTCATTTACATGCCACACCACTTTTTTTTATTCACTATTATAGATGAATACCTACAGTTTATAGAAAATAAGTTTATAGAAAAGCCCTTTTTTTCCTACATTTCGGAAAGAAATCATAGATATTCTACCTCATATTGCACCTTGTAATACCCTATCAGCCCATCTATACATGTGACTTATGAGATCCTTTTGTCATTTTTTTTTTAATGTTTACACGTTATTGTATCCTTAAATTAAAAAATTGTGTGTTCTTCTGCAAAGTACTCTTTTATTTAGCTTTATTTGACACTTCATTGCAACAGAAGACCCATGATCAACAGCATGTTTTTAGTAAGCATTTAAACATTAAATCTAAATTTATTTCCAAAAACAACCGCAATTTGGTTGAAATCGTCAGCAACAATTTGGACGATTATTATTTTGTATTTAAAAAAAATGACCTAACACAGATTGGGCACAGGTACTGGAAAAACAACGTACTTGAATATAGTGGATTCTTTACTGGTGATTGATCTTTTCTCGTATTCTATTTCTTGAATATACCGCAGGTGTTTCCTTTTCATTTAACAAAATTTAAAAAACATGATTGAAATCCTCAGGTAAAATAATTATTAGCCGAATGTCTTAAATTCGTTCAAAAAAAACCTCATGGAATACGTAAAAAATTTCACATACTATCAATCCACGCCTTTTCTACCAAAAATTTTGCTTATAAAAGTGCTTATCAATTTGGACGCCAGCTTTTCATTTCCTGTCATGTTGTATCGTATCTTCAGTAGACTTGTTGTTTACAAAACCCACATCCAAGTGTTATTACGTTTATCTACAGTTCCAATAGCTGAATAAAGAGTTGTGATTTAGATATTCCGACAGGCTGTAAGTTATTCTTGGTTGACAGAAAGTTACATTGCATCAGACTTTACAAAAAAAATGGGTCGAGTGACATGCGCATAAGTTTTAATTAAATTTAAAAACAATACAAAATTGAATGAGTACGTGGAGCTTTAAACTTTAGTTTGTTCTCCTTCTCTTTTTCTAATTTTAAATTGGTGAGTTGCTATTTGTCTAATAAATTATTTTTGTCAAATTACAATTTTTTTTAAAAAATTATAATTTGGAAGCCATAATTTGCAAGAGAACGTTAATTTAGGATTTCGATAATCTTGTCTTATCTTCGTGAAAGTAATTGTTTTTTCTTCTAAATTAATAATCCTGAAAAACTTTCACCGTAAAATAGTTACAAAAATACATTCGTTCGTCTTTATATTTAATTATGCAATTACTTCTTAATTCTACGTGTTACTGCGCGTTGTTGTTCGGTTCACATAAAAAGACAGAATTTTGTAAGATTCAACAGTTTCTTTCCAATAATAAAGTACAAATCCTCAAAATCCGTAGTAAACTGTTCTCGCTGTTCACAACGCTAAGCAACTGTTTTACACAGAAATACAACTCTTTTTATACACAAAAGTGACACAAAAACATAACAATTACTGCACAGCTACGATACGCACGACTAACACACACAATGACATTAGCGCACCACAAGGGACGACTCAAACACACAAACTATAATTGTCTCTAAACGAAATCCCATAGGGGCCATTTCATCTGGCTCCCCTCAAGTTCATCTTGAAAATTGTGGCTCCTCGTCGGGGATTCGATATTCTAACAATTGTATCAATTTCGTGATTGGTCGATCCAATATTGTACCAGCACGGCTACCAAGCTTCACGCTACAACTCCGAACCTTTCCATCTGCACCCGTTTTTACAGCCACCACTCTTGCCAGTGGCCACCGTCCTCTTTCACAATCCTCATTTTGCACCATCACTATATCACCGGCAGCAAAATTTCGTTCGTTTTTATTCCACTTTGTTCGTGTTTGTAGTGAACACAGATATTCGCATTTCCATCGTCTCCAGAACATATCCAACACATACTGAGCTCTTTTCCACTGTTTCCTGCAATATAACGACGCTTCTTCAAAATTACCAGGAGGCGGTAAAACTACCTTTGATTTCATCGTTAGAAGAGCAAGTGGTGAAATTGGTGTTGCACTGTTTGCATCGCTGATTGTTTCGACGCATAAAGGTCTAGAGTTAACGATACTTTCTGCTTCTGTTAAAATAGTGTGCAGCGATTCTGATTGAAAAGATCTTTTAATATTGCGCGCACAGATCGAATCTGGCGCTCCCATACTCCACCCATGTGCGAAGCAGCAGGTGTATTCCTCTTCCAGAGAATCCAATCACAACCAACACTTTGAAGGAATTGTTTAACTTTCGCATTGTCCATTTGTTTTAATGCCTTTATGAACTCGGTCTTGGTGCCGACAAAGTTAGTGCCGTTGTCGCTTCTCATCGTTCGAATGTTTCCTCTTCTAGCAACAAACCGTCGCAAAGCTAGAATGAAGGAGTCAGTTTCCAAGGTGTTGACAACTTCAATATGGACGGCTCTGCTCGCCAAACAGGTAAAGAGGCAGCCATATCTTTTTACAAACTTTCGATATGGTTTTATGACCAATGGCCCAAAGAGATCCACTGCGCAGTATGTGAAAGGTGGGCATGCGTCTACTCGATCTTTGGGTAAATCTGCCATGACTTGCTGGCCAGCTCTTCCCCTCAATATTCTACATCGTACACAATGATGAATCAACTGTCGTACTGCTGAGTTGATGTGTATGATCCAATATCCACGTTGCCGAATTTCTTGCAATGTTATTCCTCTCCCCGAATGGTGAGTGTTTTCGTGGCACCATCGGAGCACAAGTTCGGAAAACCAACTTTCTTTGGGAAGAATAGCAGGATATTTGAATTGATACGCTTCATCCATGTTGCACAATCTTCCACCAACTCTGAGAATTCCATCATCGTCAATGAAAGGACTCAATTTGTATAATTTGCTGCATTCTTTCAAAGCAGACTTCTTAATTTTGTCGTTTCGTCGATCTTGTCTCCATTCCTTTGAAGCAAGAGCTTTAATTTCAGAGGCAAAGTGTTGTTGTTGTACTAATTTTATTAAACATTTTTCGGCTCGTTGAAGATCTTCAACGCACAGCACTGGGGGACTCGCCTTTTGGCTTCTTCTTGTCATCCCATGACTTGGGGCTTTTATTTTCATCTTCAGAATGTCGATAAATCGACCGACCAAGGCCATGACCCGTATGCATTTCTGTAGCCTGGAAATTCTTCTCTCGAATGTACATAAGATTCCAGAATCAGTTGCTGAAACAAATACTGAAACGCTACGTTTAAATTCGGGATCATTAGTGACACTGTTTTTCGCTGGATCGTAGGCAGCTGGCCATGCTTCCCTTTCTTCCCAGAGAAACTGAGGTCCCTTGAACCATCTACTACTCTTCTCTACATGTTTCAAACTTATGCCTCTCGAGGCATCATCGGCTGGGTTTTCATGGGAAGGAACGTGATTCCATTGATCCAACGAAGTCTTTTCTTGAATTTGTTGAATTCTATTTGCCACAAAAATATGAAAACGTCTTGATTCGTTATTAATATAACCCAGTACTACGTTGCTGTCTGTCCAATAACATTCGTAGTCTACGACAGGCATTTCTTGCTTCAACATTACTCCGACCCTTACGGCCACAGTTGCTGCTGTCAACTCCAACCTTGGTATTGAAACCATCTTTATTGGAGCTACTCTCGATTTTCCAAGGAGTAAGCAGCAGTTGACGTTTCCTTCTACATCTCTGATGCGAAGATACGTAGCAGTTCCGTAACCTTCATTGGATGCGTCTGAAAAATGATGGAGGGACGTTGACTCGATCTCTTTGAGATGAAGTGGCTTGACGCATCGGTTAACTTCCAGTTTTTCAAGAAGGACGATATCTAATCGCCATCTTTCCCAAGCGCTTCGAAGAGGTTCAGAGATCTCTTCGTCCCATGATGTTTTTTCTTTGCAAAGATTTTGCATAATTTTTCTACCCTTCAACAAGAACGGCGCTGCTAATCCAAGCGGGTCATAAATTGAGCTTATGGTAGCCAACACCCCTCTCTTCGACAGAGGTTTGTCTTGCATGGTTATGCGAAAACCTAGTTTGTCGTCCTCTATCGACCAATGAACACCGAGGGCCCTTTCGATCGGCAGCGATTCGTTTTTCAAGTCCAGGGACTTTATGTTCTTTGCGCGTTCTTCAGTAGGAATGGAATTGATAACCTCTCTGCTATTTGATATGAACTTTGTGAGGCGGAAGCCACCTTTGCTGCAAATTTGTATCGTTGATTTGATGATTTTGATGGCTTCTTCGATACTTTTCACGGATTTCAAAAGATCGTCGACATAAAAATCCTTCATAATAACTTTCACAGCCTCCTCATCAAATTCACTTTCGTTGTCTGTTCCACTTCTTTTCAGGGCATAGTTGGAACAACTTGGGGAGGAATTTCCACCGAATATATGGACAGTCATGCGATGATCTACCAAATCTTTAGAGGTATCCCCATCAGGCCACCAGAGGTATCGCAAATAATCCCGTTGATTCGGCGGCACCTTAACCTGATAGAACATGGACTCGATATCCGCCATAAACGCTACTGGTTCCAACCGGAATCTACACAGAATTCCAACTAGCAGATTTGTCATATCTGGGCCTTGCATGAGTCGTCCGTTCAGGGAGACGCCTTTGTATGTAGCAGTACAATCAAATACTACTCTGATCTTCCCAGGCTTACGCGGATGATAAACTCCATGGTGGGGAATATACCACACATGACCAGGTTCCCCTTCAACTTTCTGCTCTGGAACCATCTCCGCGAAACCTTGGGTCGTCAGGTTGTTCATGAACGTGAGGTAATCCTCTTTGAAGATCGAATTACTTTCAAGCTTCTTCTTGATCCATTTCAGCCTTGCCAAGGCCTGACATTTATTATTTGGAAATGGAAGTTGGTTTATTAAAGGCAGCGGGAGTTGATATTTTCCATTTACAAATTTTACTTCCTTTTCCATTAGTGATAAAAATTTTTGGTCGTGAATGGATACGTAATCACTTTTAATATTCTTGAATGCGTTCATTTCTGAAAAATCAGCATCGTACATTCTTTTCAGCATCCCCTCAATTGTTACATCCCGTAATTCATCTTGTTGAATTAGGTGAAGTGCAGCAACTTTGTCAGTGGAGGAATCTTTCACAGCAATTCTGTTGCATCGAATTTTCTGCTTCTCCCCTTTGCGACGAAGCACAGGTCCGACAAGACTCCATCCCAACCTTGTTTTTAACCCATATGGTCCATTTCCATCGGATGGAATTACCTTTATCGGTTCTAGCGCTTGTGGGCAATTGGCTCCAATAAGTAAACCAATCGGTATTCCAGGATCGTATTTGTGAAAGGAATGCTTTATATGTCGCAAATGAGGCCATTCAGCAACTTTCTCGGGAGTAGGTATTTCCATGGGATCTATTGGAAGATGTCTTCTACTGTAACAACTCTGTATTGTTACTTTGAAATCTCGTGTAATGGGCTCTACCATCAAGCCGGTTATTAGACAAGAATCTTCACGACTCTCGCTTGTGAGAGTCTTCACGACGATCGTCGACGAAATACCGGTTAAATTCAAGCGATGAACGATTTCATCGGTTATGAACGTACCCTGACTGCAATTATCCAACATAGCATAGGTGGTGATTGACTCAGCAGACTTTGGATGCGACAACACCACAGGCACTACAGACATGCTGATGATTTCTACGTTGTTATCTGTCTTGCAACAAACAGATTTCTTCGTTCTTGCAAATGCATTTGAGATTTCAGGCTCCTCATCTTCCTGGTTTTCATTATTTTCCTTGTCGTTCTTGTTGGTCCTCTTTGGTCGGATGAAACCATGCAAAATGGTTGGGTGCCTCTTTTTGCACGTCTTGCAAGACAATTTGTTTTCGCAATTTCTTGCTTGGTGATTGCTAGTAATTGGTTCCAAACACACGAAACAAAGCTTCTTCTCCCAAACAAATTTGTTTCTTTCCTCTACGTCTATTTTTATTATTTTTCGACAATCTTCCAATTTATGTTTGTTCGAACAGTAGAGACAATCTCTGGTGACGCCCGTCAGGTTTGTTTTAAGTTTGGGTGGATCTTTCTTGTTTTTTACGTCATTATCCTTTTTATTCTTCAATTCACTGATGGCTTCTCTAGAGTAGAGGGGATCATTTTCAAGCGTTGTCTCTTGCTCCATGAAGTCAACAAAATCCCTCAGCTCCGCTTCGTGATGGTTTTTCCGACGGACGTTGAGAACCGTCCGATTCCATCTTTGTTGTAAGGCTTGTGGGAGCTTTGATTGAAGTTGTCTGAGGACTTCTGGAGAGTTTAGTTCACCTTTTATTTGTCTCTCCAAACCACCGTAGCATTTTATGAGGAACGTATAGAACTTTCTGAACGCTTCAGAATCACCAGCACGGAGAGTGGGCCATTCTCTGAGCTCCTTTCTGTAGGCATTTGCAATTCTGAATTGATCACCGTAGGTTTTCTTCAGAAGATCCTTTGCTCTTGAGTAGCAATGTTCTGATGTATCATATATACAGCTTTTGATCAATTCTTTTGGCTCACCAGTTGTGTAATTGATCAGGCGAGTCAATCGACCTTTATTACTTTTGATCTTGGTCTCAACAACTGCTTCAAATGTGGTCATGAAGTATTGGAAGTCAAGCACATTTCCATCAAATGGGTCAATTTTGATGTCTGGTGCACTTTGCTGTAGCAGTAATTCGCATAACACCCCTTCTGTGTTATTTCCAAATGGGTTTGGAGATTCCTGCTCATTGTTAATGTTCCAGTCTTTGTTAACATCAACTGAATTATCGACCACTTGCGGTTGCGCGGTGTTTTGTGGCACATCAGGAAGAAATTTGGGAATTTTCTTTACCAACTTTTGATGACTTCTAGCGCCTTCATAACCGGAGCCAATGACACCTATACAACCATTATTCACCCAAGATTGGCACTTCGCATATGAGCGGATTTGTTCATCATCCGTGTCCAATGGTCTTGAGAAATGACTTTTTGCATCTTCATCCTTGGCTTCTTTATATATGCTGAGTTTTGCTTCTGCCAAAGCAACCTGCTCTTTAAGCTCCAATCTTTTCATGCTTGCTTCAGCTTCCAGTTTTGCTTCTAAAAATGACGCCTTTGTCTTCAGTTGCGCTAACTCAGGCCTTTGATCCGCAGCACGACTACGCAAGGAAGATACTTGCGAACGACCTGAAGATCTTGTTTCTTTCGAACGTGTCGAGGGCGATCTGTGCGATCTATGCGACTTTCCAACTGACTTTGGGTGAATAATAACATCAGCTTTTAGGCTGTTAGTTGCCCGATCAACAACGGGGAACTTTGATGATTTAGGAGTTGTTAATCCAAGAGCGTCATCTCTCAACAGAGCATTTGTGTTTTCGTCAGCATGAAGCTTTGATTTTTCATACTGGTTCCACGCCCATTCATTTCTTTTTAGCCAATCATTACAATGATGCTGAAAGAGTCGAACCCTATCCTCAAGTCTAGTCAATTCTGCATTTAAATCTTCCTTCAGTTCTTCTGAATTCGCTAATGCCATACATTCATGACTGTAAGCTTTAAATTCAGACAGTTTTACGCCAAGGATGTCCACGTTGTTAAAGATGAAGGCATAATTTTCATCCGATAAGGCAATATCCATTTCTGCAATCAGTCGATCAATCTCAAGGAGCACCTTTCGCTTGAATGATTCCTTCAAGGAAAATATATATTCCTTTCCCTTGCTAGTCATTTTCTTGGTCCGAGCAAGTGGGAGAGTATCTGAATAAGACATGATATGACGGAAATAACGTCACCAAGACTACAGCAGCTTGAACCAAGCAGAACCAAATGAACGTTGGTTGAAGAACACGAGACAAACAAATTGCCTCACTACAGCACAGAACGACAGGAATAACAAGATTGCAGCACGTCGAAATGTGGATATGACGGAGATAACGTCACCAAGACTACAGCAGCTTGAACCAAGCAGAACCAAATGAACGTTGGTTGAAGAACACGAGACAAACAAATTGCCTCACTACAGCACAGGACGACGGGAATACCAAGATTGCAGCACGTCGAAATGTGGATATGACGGAGATAACGTCACCAAGACTACAGCAGCTTGAACCAAGCAGAACCAAATGAACGTTGGTTGAAGAACACGAGACAAACAAATTGCCTCACTACAGCACAGGACGACGGGAATACCAAGATTACAGCACGTCGAAATGTGGATATGACGGAGATAACGTCACCAAATCTACAGCATCTTGAACCAATCAGAACCAAATGAACGTTTGTTGGAGGACACGAGACAAACAAATTGCCTCACTACAGCACAGGACGACGGGAATACCAAGATTGCAGCACGTCGAAATGTGGATATGACGGAGATAACGTCACCAAGACTACAGCAGCTTGAACCAAGCAGAACCAAATGAACGTTGGTTGAAGAACACGAGACAAACAAATTGCCTCACTACAGCACAGGACGACGGGAATACCAAGATTACAGCACGTCGAAATGTGGATATGATGGAGATAAGGTGACGTCAGGGGTTTGGTGACCAGGCGTGAAATAAAAACGAAAGATGTTTTAGTCGCTGACTTCTGTTTCGGATAAACTAAAAGAAAATTGTTGTATTTGCTCACCGAAATATCTTTCTGCTTTCTTTGATGATCATCTTTTTGTCGAGAGTAAATTCTTCTTATCACGTCCTGTACCACGTATAAATTTTCTCGAACCACTTCTACAGCAAGTTTACTCCTCCTCTTCCTCTTCCTCGATAATTGCAGTCAGGGTACGTTCATAACCGATGAAATCGTTCATCGCTTGAATTTAACCGGTATTTCGTCGACGATCGTCGTGAAGACTCTCACAAGCGAGAGTCGTGAAGATTCTTGTCTAATAACCGGCTTGATGGTAGAGCCCATTACACGAGATTTCAAAGTAACAATACAGAGTTGTTACAGTAGAAGACATCTTCCAATAGATCCCATGGAAATACCTACTCCCGAGAAAGTTGCTGAATGGCCTCATTTGCGACATATAAAGCATTCCTTTCACAAATACGATCCTGGAATACCGATTGGTTTGCTTATTGGAGCCAATTGCCCACAAGCGCTAGAACCGATAAAGGTAATTCCATCCGATGGAAATGGACCATATGGGTTAAAAACAAGGTTGGGATGGAGTCTTGTCGGACCTGTGCTTCGTCGCAAAGGGGAGAAGCAGAAAATTCGATGCAACAGAATTGCTGTGAAAGATTCCTCCACTGACAAAGTTGCTGCACTTCACCTAATTCAACAAGATGAATTACGGGATGTAACAATTGAGGGGATGCTGAAAAGAATGTACGATGCTGATTTTTCAGAAATGAACGCATTCAAGAATATTAAAAGTGATTACGTATCCATTCACGACCAAAAATTTTTATCACTAATGGAAAAGGAAGTAAAATTTGTAAATGGAATATATCAACTCCCGCTGCCTTTAATAAACCAACTTCCATTTCCAAATAATAAATGTCAGGCCTTGGCAAGGCTGAAATGGATCAAGAAGAAGCTTGAAAGTAATTCGATCTTCAAAGAGGATTACCTCACGTTCATGAACAACCTGACGACCCAAGGTTTCGCGGAGATGGTTCCAGAGCAGGAAGTTGAAGGGGAACCTGGTCATGTGTGGTATATTCCCCACCATGGAGTTTATCATCCGCGTAAGCCTGGGAAGATCAGAGTAGTATTTGATTGTACTGCTACATACAAAGGCGTCTCCCTGAACGGACGACTCATGCAAGGCCCAGATATGACAAATCTGCTAGTTGGAATTCTGTGTAGATTCCGGTTGGAACCAGTAGCGTTTATGGCGGATATCGAGTCCATGTTCTATCAGGTTAAGGTGCCGCCGAATCAACGGGATTATTTGCGATACCTCTGGTGGCCTGATGGGGATACCTCTAAAGATTTGGTAGATCATCGCATGACTGTCCATATATTCGGTGGAAATTCCTCCACAAGTTGTTCCAACTATGCCCTGAAAAGAAGTGGAACAGACAACGAAAGTGAATTTGATGAGGAGGCTGTGAAAGTTATTATGAAGGATTTTTATGTCGACGATCTTTTGAAATCCGTGAAAAGTATCGAAGAAGCCATCAAAATCATCAAATCAACGATACAAATGTGCAGCAAAGGTGGCTTCCGCCTCACAAAGTTCATATCAAATAGCAGAGAGGTTATCAATTCCATTCCTACTGAAGAACGCGCAAAGAACATAAAGTCCCTGGACTTGAAAAACGAATCGCTGCCGATCGAAAGGGCCCTCGGTGTTCATTGGTCGATAGAGGACGACAAACTAGGTTTTCGCATAACCATGCAAGACAAACCTCTGTCGAAGAGAGGGGTGTTGGCTACCATAAGCTCAATTTATGACCCGCTTGGATTAGCAGCGCCGTTCTTGTTGAAGGGTAGAAAAATTATGCAAAATCTTTGCAAAGAAAAAACATCATGGGACGAAGAGATCTCTGAACCTCTTCGAAGCGCTTGGGAAAGATGGCGATTAGATATCGTCCTTCTTGAAAAACTGGAAGTTAACCGATGCGTCAAGCCACTTCATTTCAAAGAGATCGAGTCAACGTCCCTCCATCATTTTTCAGACGCATCCAATGAAGGTTACGGAACTGCTACGTATCTTCGCATCAGAGATGTAGAAGGAAACGTCAACTGCTGCTTACTCCTTGGAAAATCGAGAGTAGCTCCAATAAAGATGGTTTCAATACCAAGGTTGGAGTTGACAGCAGCAACTGTGGCCGTAAGGGTCGGAGTAATGTTGAAGCAAGAAATGCCTGCCAAGAAATCGGTCGATTTATCGACATTCTGAAGATGAAAATAAAAGCCCCAAGTCATGGGATGACAAGAAGAAGCCAAAAGGCGAGTCCCCCAGTGCTGTGCGTTGAAGATCTTCAACGAGCCGAAAAATGTTTAATAAAATTAGTACAACAACAACACTTTGCCTCTGAAATTAAAGCTCTTGCTTCAAAGGAATGGAGACAAGATCGACGAAACGACAAAATTAAGAAGTCTGCTTTGAAAGAATGCAGCAAATTATACAAATTGAGTCCTTTCATTGACGATGATGGAATTCTCAGAGTTGGTGGAAGATTGTGCAACATGGATGAAGCGTATCATTTCAAATATCCTGCTATTCTTCCCAAAGAAAGTTGGTTTTCCGAACTTGTGCTCCGATGGTGCCACGAAAACACTCACCATTCGGGGAGAGGAATAACATTGCAAGAAATTCGGCAACGTGGATATTGGATCATACACATCAACTCAGCAGTACGACAGTTGATTCATCATTGTGTACGATGTAGAATATTGAGGGGAAGAGCTGGCCAGCAAGTCATGGCAGATTTACCCAAAGATCGAGTAGACGCATGCCCACCTTTCACATACTGCGCAGTGGATCTCTTTGGGCCATTGGTCATAAAACCATATCGAAAGTTTGTAAAAAGATATGGCTGCCTCTTTACCTGTTTGGCGAGCAGAGCCGTCCATATTGAAGTTGTCAACACCTTGGAAACTGACTCCTTCATTCTAGCTTTGCGACGGTTTGTTGCTAGAAGAGGAAACATTCGAACGATGAGAAGCGACAACGGCACTAACTTTGTCGGCACCAAGACCGAGTTCATAAAGGCATTAAAACAAATGGACAATGCGAAAGTTAAACAATTCCTTCAAAGTGTTGGTTGTGATTGGATTCTCTGGAAGAGGAATACACCTGCTGCTTCGCACATGGGTGGAGTATGGGAGCGCCAGATTCGATCTGTGCGCGCAATATTAAAAGATCTTTTCAATCATAATGGCTCGCGTTTGAGTGAAGAATCGCTGCACACTATTTTAACAGAAGCGTATTATTGCGCGTTGTTGTTCGGTTCACATAAAAAGACAGAATTTTGTAAGATTCAACAGTTTCTTTCCAATAATAAAGTACAAATCCTCAAAATCCGTAGTAAACTGTTCTCGCTGTTCACAACGCTAAGCAACTGTTTTACACAGAAATACAACTCTTTTTATACACAAAAGTGACACAAAAACATAACAATTACTGCACAGCTACGATACGCACGACTAACACACACAATGACATTAGCGCACCACAAGGGACAACTCAAACACACAAACTATAATTGTCTCTAAACGAAATCCCATAGGGGCCATTTCACTACGACTTCATGTTTTTACAAAGGTCACATATTTATGTGCTAATACAAAGGTTTCTGATTGTTTCCAGATTTTGTTAAAGCAAAAGAACAAGAAAAAACGATAGAAAACGGTACTTCAATGAGTGAAGGAGAACCGGTGATAAAAGGTATTTCTAAATTCAACCACTAAATAAAAGGGCTGTTTTCTTAAATGTCACAGTGTTGAATGGACATTGTAACCAAGATTTTTTTCTGTATTTAATTCGAAGCTCCAGGGTCGCTTCGAGTAGGACGTAACTGTAACGTAACTTAGAATGGAACATTTTAGAGGAGAAAAAGCGTTGGGTAAACTGGTCACAACATCTACAATGAAATATATTCACATTCTATTGAATGACACCACTTGATTTTACGTTACATTTAGTGTACAAAGTGTACAATACGAGATCATCCCTTCCTCCCTTCTTTCGTTTACATGCCACACCACTTTTTATTCACTGCTATTGATGAATACCTACGTTTTGTGTTATACATTTAAAAATTTTTATAAAATAGCCCTTTTTTCTTTAGATTTATTTAGCACTTCATCGCAACAGAAGGCTCATAAAGATCAGCATGTTTCTTGTAAGCATTTAGAAACTGCATTTTAACGAGATCATCCCTTCAGTATATGTACTATGTTTTTTGATTTAGTTTTTAAGGATAGGGTAACCCCCTGAGACACATACTCAGTATATTTAAAATATCCCCTCTGCTCGCTATATTAACCCTAGCAAATATATATTTTGAAAGCCGAATAAATTATCTCTAGAATGATGATAAAATGTTTTCATAAAAAAAAACCAAAAAGTAGAAAAAAAATTATATACAAAAATTCACCCTTCCAGTTTATTTTGTCGAACACTCCCCTCAGTAAAATTTTTGTTCGTCGAAAAACTTATGGTTGCGAAGCTCTTATTCAGCTCTAAAAAGCTTTGCTTTTTTTACTCAAAACAATACGTGGTTCCGAAAATATAGCATATTTTGTGTTACAATAGCTGTTTTATGACTGATTTATCTATTTTTAAGCATGATAGGTCAATAACTCGATATTTCCTCACTTTCTGCGTTAGAAAAAGCAAAGTTCTGTAGCCAAAGATATAATTATCGCAACAAACTTGTTTTCGTACAATTTCGACAAGATGGAGGGGAGTGTTCGACAAAAATATATACCATTGCGACTGAAAATTTTATTTCGAGAAAAAGCAAATCAAAGATTTTGCTTTTACCTGCAAAAATCATGATGAAGGAATGTTACACCCACTTAAACGTTATGAATAATTAATAACTCATGAATATTTTATTAAAAATTAAAGGAAAGTGTTTTCGCAGAACTTTGAGTCTTGTTATTGTTAAACAGACAACAGGATAACATAACATAACAGGATAAAAACGAAAAAAATAAATAAATAAATTAAAAAGGCATAGATAATAACTAATAATAAATTTGTATAGATTATTAAAGTGTGAACGTTTCCTATGTTATATGTAGAGATTCAATTTTTTATTCGTTCTGCATAACTCTCTTTAATTATCATACAGATTAAATATATTTAAGGAATTTTAAACTTTGAGCACACTGTTGAAAACACTAAAAGATAAAAAAGATTTTTCCTCATTTTATCCCTCTTAACAATAAATATTTTTGATTCTTTTTTTAAAAATATCAGGAAAATATGCCAAAGAATCAAAATTAAAAAAAAAAATTTTTTTAAAAAAACGACCCTAAAGGGGGTTACCGTATCCTTAAAAGAACTATAGAAAAACCCTTCCTTCTTAAATTTCAGAAAGGAATCATAGATATTTTACCTAACATTGCGCCTTGTAAGGTGTGATCTTTTGATATATTGCAATTATAACTAATTTGTATGCCAAATACCAAATCAGTTCACCTATATTTGTGGCCAATGGGAGTAATATTTAACTTCCTTTGATTTTGCAATAATGGCTATATGACATCTTAAGTAGCTAAAAATTTTCACTGATATACTAATGGTCATAACTGGTTCGGCGATAAAAAATTTTCAACTTAACACGGCCTTAGTTCCAATTAACCCTAATATACCTGGGCTTTTTCGGCAGCAATAACTACTTACATAACCACTACAACATCTGACGTCACTCTGCCGTCCTTTTTGAAAAGGGTTTGTACTGAGTCACATTAACACAAAAAATAGACTCGGTAGAAGAGGCGACAGGCACCTTATGACCCCTATCTCTGTATAACACGGTTAAGGTGTTTTTTAGAGCGGAAGAGATTTGTCCTATTCCAGTTGGTCTGTTAACAGAATTTCCCTGTACCATTTTTAAACATTAGGACTCTGACTTTAACAACTGACTTTCGTATCAGGTGCTTGTATGTGACACAACTTTTACTTAGCATTTGGTTTTGGAACTTCATCCTCTAAAGTTGCATCCTCTGGGTCTGACCATCATACTAAAAGTACTTATTTTAAGTTAAAAAATCATCCCCTCCTCCCTTCATTCATTTACATGCCACACCACTTGTTATTCACTGCTATAGATGAATACCTACATGTTTATGGAAAATTATAAATTCTCTATGTACTATGTTTTTTTGTTTTAGCTTTTAAAGAAGTTATAGGAAAGCCCTTTCTTCTTAAATTTCAGAAAGGAATCATAGATATTCTACCTAATATTGCGCCTTGTAAGGCTAATTTGTATGCCAATTGCCGTATTAGTCCATCCATACATGTGACCTATGGTTTTTTTTTTAATGTTTTCACGTCATTGTGAAAAATCGTTAAATTAAAAAATTGTGTCTTCTTCTGCAAAGTACACTTTTATTATTATTTTATTTTATTTAAAAGCCAAAAGATTATGAGGCAGGAAAATAGAAATACCTGTTTATTTTTATTTTAATATTTCATTTTTTAAAACGCGAACATAGGCAAGCAAATAAGGTCACGACGCTTAACAAAGGTAAATAAAGTCATTGGATTTTTAAGAGGCAAAAAACGTTAATTTAAGATTTTAAAAATCCTGTTTTATATTTTCGTGAATGTATTTTTTTCTTCGTCTTAGCCAAATTAATAATCCCGAAAAACTTACACCATGGACCGCAATCCTATCCTTCAATGAGTGCACCGGTGATAAAAGGTATATCTGAATTTCAACCACTAAGTAGAATCGTTGCTTTCTTAAATGTCACAGTGTTGGAGGGACATTGTATTTTTTCTTTATTTAATTCAAAGCTCCAGGGTCGCTTCGATTAGGACGTAACTGTAACGTAACTGAGAATGAGAACATTTTAGAGGAGGAAAAACGTTGGGTAAACTGGTGACAACACCTAAAATGAAATATATTCACGTTCTAATGAATGACACCACTTGATTTTACGTTACATTTAGTGTAGAAAGTGTACAATACGAGATCATCCCTTCCTCCCTTCATTCGTTTACATGCCACACCACTTTTTATTCACTGCTATTGATGATACTCAAATACCAAATCAGTTCACCTACATGTGTGGCCAATGGAAGTTATATTTAACTTTCTTTGATTTTGCAATAATGGTCTTGGCTACATGAATCTTATGTAGACAATATTTATTTACTGATATACTAATGGTCATAACAGATTCGGCGATAAAAAGTTGTCAACTTAACATGGCCTCAGTTCCAATTAGCCCTATTATGCCTGTTTTTTTTTGGCTTGTATAACTTTGGAGGCATACATTTTGCGTGGCTCTTCAAAAGAACTCCTTTTTCATCACCTAATAACAATCATGCATGCAGTAATTACTTACATTACCACTACAACATCTTACGTCACTGCTGTGCTTTTACGAAAAGGGTTAGCACTGAATCATATTAATAACATAAAATAGGCTCAGTAGAAGACAGGCACCTTTTGACCCCTTTCCCTGTTACGGTTAAGGTGTTTTTTTAAACGCAAGAGATTTTTCCTATTCCAGTTGGTCTGTTAACAGAATTTTCCCTCAATTTTCTCCTCAATTAATAAATAGCGAAAGAATATTACGATCATTGCCCGTCGATAACAGCTGTAGCTGTCGAAAGGTAGCCTGAAATAAACTCGTTTGTTCATGACATGATAATATCTTTATTATTCAATGACAATGACTGGACAGATAGGTGGTAATATTTTTAAAGAGTTTTCCCTTTACCATTTTTAAACATTAGGACTCTGAATTTAACAACTGATTTTCGTATTAGGTGCTTGTATGTGACATAACTTTTATTTAGTATTTGGTTTTGGAACTTCATCCTCCAAAGTAGCATTCTCTGCGTCTGACCACCAAGGTAACTATGTTAAAAGTATTTATTTAAATTATAAATTCATCCCTTCCTCACTTTATTCATTTACATGCCACACCACTTTTTTTTATTCACTATTATAGATGAATACCTACAGTTTATAGAAAATAAGTTTATAGAAAAGCCCTTTTTTTTCCTACATTTCGGAAAGAAATCATAGATATTCTACCTCATATTGCACCTTGTAATACCCTATCAGCCCATCTATACATGTGACTTATGAGATCCTTTTGTCATTTTTTTTTTAATGTTTACACGTTATTGTATCCTTAAATTAAAAAAATTGTGTGTTCTTCTGCAAAGTACTCTTTTATTTAGCTTTATTTGACACTTCATTGCAACAGAAGACCCATGATCAACAGCATGTTTTTAGTAAGCATTTAAACATTAAATCTAAATTTATTTCCAAAAGACAACCGCAATTTGTGGCTATCTTTCGAAATCGTCAGCAACAATTTGGACGATTATTATTTTGTATTTTAAAAAAATGACCTAACACAGATTGGGCACAGGTACTGGAAAACAACGTACTTGAATATAGTGGATTCTTTACTGGTGATTGATCTTTTCTCGTATTCTATTTCTTTAATATACCGCAGGTGTTTCCTTTTCATTTAACAAAATTTAAAAAACATGATTGAAATCCTCAGGTAAAATAATTATTAGCCGAATGTCTTAAATTCGTTCAAAAAAAACCTCATGGAATACGTAAAAAAATTTCACATACTATCAATCCACGCCTTTTCTACCAAAAATTTTGCTTATAAAAGTGCTTATCAATTTGGACGCCAGCTTTTCATTTCCTGTCATGTTGTATCGTATCTTCAGTAGACTTGTTGTTTACAAAACCCACATCCAAGTGTTATTACGTTTATCTACAGTTCCAATAGCTGAATAAAGAGTTGTGATTTAGATATTCCGACAGGCTGTAAGTTATTCTTGGTTGACAGAAAGTTACATTGCATCAGACTTTACAAAAAAAATGGGTCGAGTGAGCACAAGTTTTAATTAAATTTAAAAACAATACAAAATTGAATGAGTACGTGGAGCTTTAAACTTTAGTTTGTTCTCCTTCTCTTTTTCTAATTTTAAATTGGTGAGTTGCTATTTGTCTAATAAATTATTTTTGTCAAATTACAATTTTTTTTAAAAATTATAATTTGGAAGCCATAATTTGCAAGAGAACGTTAATTTAGGATTTCGATAATCTTGTCTTATCTTCGTGAAAGTAATTGTTTTTTCTTCTAAATTAATAATCCTGAAAAACTTTCACCGTAAAATAGTTACAAAAATACATTCGTTCGTCTTTATATTTAATTATGCAATTACTTCTTAATTCTACGACTTCATGTTTTTACAAAGGTCACATATTTATGTGCTAATACAAAGGTTTCTGATTGTTTCCAGATTTTGTTAAAGCAAAAGAACAAGAAAAAACGATAGAAAACGGTACTTCAATGAGTGAAGGAGAACCGGTGATAAAAGGTATTTCTAAATTCAACCACTAAATAAAAGGGCTGTTTTCTTAAATGTCACAGTGTTGAATGGACATTGTAACCAAGATTTTTTTCTGTATTTAATTCGAAGCTTCAGGGTCGCTTCGAGTAGGACGTAACTGTAACGTAACTGAGAATGAGAACATTTTAGAGGAGGAAAAACGTTGGGTAAACTGGTGACAACACCTAAAATGAAATATATTCACGTTCTAATGAATGACATCACTTTTTGATTTTATCATTTTTTTGGTTTGTTGTTTGATTGGTTGGTTGGTTTGTCTATTTTTGATTTGTTTGTTTCTTTACTCGTTTATCATGTTACTTGTTTTTTATTTATGGAAAATTTTATAAAGAGATTTAGCAAAAGAAAAGGTATTACTAAATAAAGAAATCTTAACTTTCTTTCTCCTATTTATTAGGCACGTATAATTTCTGTAATTTCTTCTCTTTGTCTTGTCCTACAAACTTTTCTTAAAATGTGTATATATTATGTTTACAAACCTGAGTCTGTCAGTAACAAACTTTTCTGCTAGTCCAGAGCATCTTTTTTATTGGAGAAGAACAATGCAAGGCAAATGTTTTGTTAAATAAAGAAAATCAAGAAAGAATTAATAAGTTCTGGTGTATGTACTACAACAACATGACGTGTTTTTACTCTAATAATGTGAAGCAAAATGTACAGTTAAGACTCAGCAGTAATTGATGCATTAAGTGATGCAGATAAAACTTTGATATGCATATAGAATGTACCGTTACGAACTTCGTAAAGTTGAAAGTTATTTACGAACTGTAGGTTTTTATCGATGTTGATGTTGGCCTAGCTAGCTGCTTTTCGAAAGTCGTCTTAAAAATTGGCAGTTTTTTCTTTCAATATTAGAGCCTACTTACTTAATTAGTTACTTATGTATTTTATTTTGTTTCGTGCTGTTGTTGCTTTTGTTTTGTTATTGCTGCTGTTGTTTTTGTTGTTGTTGTTGTTGTTGTTGTTGTTGTTGTTGTTTTTCTTGTTTTTGTTGTTATTGTTGTTTATTGTTGCTACTAATTAATGTATGTTATTTAAAAAGAAAAGTTTAATTACTTTTATGTTTTTTTAGACTTGCGTGAAAAAAGGCGTTGTCGTGATACAAGGCGTTCTCGTGATACAAGGCGTTGTCGTAAGTTGCTCTGTCCTTCTTTTTTGGTTTGTTTGTTTTGTTGTGTTTTTAGCGTGAAAGACTGTCCAAATGCAAAAACAATTCCTAATTTTTGCGATAAAAATTTAGGTGGAAATTGTATGATTCAAATACATACAACAATTTTTAATTTTATTGACTTATTTCTTTTTCTTTTATTGAGTGGAAAACATATATATTTATTATATACACCTATTTAATGCATTTAAAGCGTATAGCCAATTAATATAGTCCCAACATTCTCGTATAATCTTAAAAGAAATAACAACCAATCAGCAAGAGACATTATCAGTGAGAAAAATGAGAAGACACCATAAATGTCCACGTTACGTGAAAAAATGAGAAGACACCATAAATGTCCACGTTACGTGAAAAAATGAGGAGAAACCATAAATGTTCACGTGACGTGAAAAAATGAGAAGAAGCCATAAATGTTCACGTTACGTGAAAAAATAAGAAGACACGCATAAATGTTCACGTGACGAGAAAAAATAAGAAGAAACCATAAATGTTCACGTTACGTGAAAAAATGAGAAGACACGCATAAATGTTCACGTTACGTGAAAAAATGAGAAGACACGCATAAATGTTCACGTGACGTGAAAAAATGAGAAGAAACCATAAATGTTCACGTTACGTGAAAAAATGAGAAGAAACGCATAAATGTTCACGCTACGTGAAGAAATGAGAAGAAACCATAAATGTTCACGTTACGTGAAAAAATGAGAAGAAACCATAAATGTTCACGTTACGTGAAAAAATAAGAAGACACGCATAAATGTTCACGTGAGGAGAAAAAATAAGAAGAAACCATAAATGTTCACGTGACGAGAAAAAATAAGAAGACACGCATAAATGTTCACGTTACGTGAAAAAATGAGAAGAAACCATAAATGTTCACGTTACGTGAAAAAATGAGAAGAAACCATAAATGTTCACGTGACGTGAAAAAATAAGAAGAAACCATAAATGTTCACGTGACGTCAAAAAATAAGAAGAAACCATAAATGTTCACGTTACGTGAAAAAATGAGAAGAAACCACAAATGTTCACGTGATGTGAAAAATGAGAAGACGCCATAAATGTTCACGTTACGTGAAAAAATAAGAAGACACGCATAAATGTTCACGTTAATACGACACAGACATACAACAGATATTGATGAGCGTTTATTTTTAAATATATTTCTTTTTATTCTAATCCTTGCCATTTCTTTACTTACATCCGTACAACTCCCTACCGACTCGATCATAGATTCTTCTTCATCATGATACAGAGACAGAAATACTGCACAGACCCTTGTGGCATCCCAAATTGAACATCTAAAAGTGGTGATTTCTTGTCGTCAATTTGTATGAACTGCTTGCGATTACATAAGTATGACATGAACCAAGATATGCTTCAATTACCGCTTGACTAACCTAACCTTTTAAATAACATTTTACTTTCGCAGGCCATGCCACCACTTTCCGCTAGAACAACGGTCGTAAAATTCATGTTCAACTGACATCACCCTTTTGATATATATTTTTTTTACGATTTTGTTCAATTCATACGACTTCGAGATATCTTGGTATGCATATCGATTAGCGTTTGGTTTAAACACTTTTATATCCCCGAAATGCCGTTTGAACAGCACACCAAAAATTAAAGCATTTACATCGCATTTAGCTTTGTCATTGTAATATGCTTTCACTTGTCAGAAATCTTCATCTGTGAGTAGTTGCAGTTTTAGTTTATTTTTACATCATAACAAATTTCTTTCAGCAGGGAGCAGTCATGTTTTAAATATGTTGTGTTGAAAGGCTACAAATTTACCTTTTTTGCCGGAATAAGAATTCAACAAATCAAACTTATTCCACTTTCACACATCTTTGGCATTTTTATTACCTCCCAACCACATCGATTCCGGATGAGGTCCCTGTTGGTTATTCAACGCATAAACTTCTCCTTTTAAGGATAATACTGACATATCAGAGCTCCAATTTCATAATTTACATCATTTTATGGTAAATTTTCTCTAATTTTTGTCAAGACGTCTTTATTCTTACTTTTTTTCGCACTTCTAATGTTAGTTTTTATAGCAGCAGTATTCTTTGTTGATACCTACAGAATTTGATGTATGATATCAACTTATTTCTCAGTTTGGTCTTCTCTGATCATGTTTTCTCATCTTTACCAGTTTACCTTCTCGCTGAAACAATTTTTAGACGAGTTGATTGTAATCAATACATAATTTGTATGTTTGGCAATGTAATCAACCTGTTCGAGAATAAAATTGCGTGTCTTACAACAAACGAATATAAATTGATCTTGATTGATCTAGTCACGTGTTATTGAAAACATTTTATTATCACGATTTATGTTCCATCGACTCTTATTTACGAATTTTTAGAAATCAAGGGTGTTCTCGTAAGAGACGGTTTTTTTTTAACAAAAGAAATGACTATTGGTAAATTAAAGTTATTGCGGCTACCAGCTCAACATTGTATTCTTTGATATTTGTTGATTTTATTGCACTAACGTATTTATTTAGCTGGGTTCATGCAATCAACAGTAACAGCGGACATTAGAAAAGAAGAGGATTCTATTTCAGGTAGGTGTATATTTTCTACTACAAAGAATGAATACATATTATTATGAAATAGAAACGCTGTTTTCCTACTTAAATGATGGTAATGTCTGTTGTATGCGTAGGTGTTATATTTGAACCTATGGTTTTTCCCCGTTTCATTTTACATCGCTTTTTTTCTTAGCAACACTTGTTTTTTTGGATATTAAGTTGTAATTTATCAGCATTCTCTTGCCTTTGCATACAAATACACTTTAAGAGTTACTACAATATTTTTATATTTTTATCACATTCTTGTATTGCTGTGCACCAATGCTTCTGTACTTCACCTCGCATTGATAGTAGTAGTACTTTCGAATCTCCTACAAAGCATAAACTTCAACCAGCCTTATGTAGATATACATGGTAAAATTTACTGCGATTTCCAGTTTACCGTTACCACAAATTTATTTAGTTGACGAAGAATTGCATTCTGAAGGAATAAAAAAGAACATGAGAGAAAAAGAGGATTTTTTTTCAGGTAGTTGTATATTTTCGAAAAGTTTAAGTCATGAGACTACGTAGGATATGAAATGGAAATCCGTTGTTCCTACTTAAGTAGTGGTGGTGCTGTTTGTTGTGGTATACTCAAACCTAGTTCATTTCCTAATTTTTTCTTCGTTTCATTTTACATCAATGTTTTTCTTAGCAACATTTGTTTTTAAATATTTTTTTGCAGTCTCTAAGAATTTATTAGCAGTCTTTTTTGCATTACATGCAAATTCTATTTATGAGTTACTACAGTATTTTTATCTTTCTATCACTTTCTTGTATTGCTGTGCACCAATGCTTCTGTACTTACACCTAGCATTGATATCTTTCAGTACTTTCGAATTTCCTACATGGTATAAACTTCAACAGGCCATATGTGAATTTGCATGATATGGTTTTCACTTATTCTAAAGACGATAATTGTTATGAATACATGATGTCTGTGGCTAAAAAACAGGAAAAGGTATATGTTTATTCTTATTGCTGTTGGTGCTTTTCTGTTGTTGGTGTTGTTGTTGTTGTTCTACTGTGTGTTGTTGATTTTGTTTTTACTGGGTTTTTTCTTTGTTGTTTCGCTCTGTGTTGTTGGGGCATTCGACTACTTTAAAATGCATTAAGTTTGAAGGGCGTTCGTGGGGATTAATTTTGGGAATTAAACAAAAAGGGCCAACACAACATTATATATAGGATATTTGTTATTGGGAATGAGCAACACGAAGAAAATCTTACGCGACATTTATTGTTGCTAATTTGAATAAAATCCGCGAAGCTACATCCTCTTAAGCAACAATTAAAAATTAAGTCTCATTGTGACCCACTTTTCGTTTAGAATGGTTCTTGGCAAACCTCCAATGTACTATCTGAAGATGAAACAATCCGCTTCAAAAAGATATGTTCTCAAATAGGACTACCCTACGCAGGTACTATTTTGATATTCCTTTTACGAAAATTTGTTAGATCTTGAAGATAGTTAATGTTGTTTTCTAATCGCCGTATGTGCATCTATACGTTACTCCTCCTTCTTATTCAACCTTTTCGCCCAAGTGTGAGAAATCTTCGAAAAATCGATTCAGATTAAACATTTTTAAAATGGAAAAAAAACACGGCACAAGATTAAAAATGTCACTGTCTTTTCTTTATTTGTTTTTTATATTGTCCTCATAGATTTTGTAATTTAACAGTTTTCAAGGGAATTTAATTTAGCGAAAATGAGCGACCCCTGCTTGGATTCTTAAATAGCAGTTAAAAAAGATGAGTTTTAATTTCTGACCCAATTTAAAACTAAACTAAGTACTAGGTGTGATGTCATTGTCATGTTTGACATGATTTTATGTTCAATGCACAATGTTTTGTTGCAAATGGAGGTTTTCCATTTTGGTATAAGTTTTGACCAGAAATGGTATTAAGTGTCAAATCATTAGAATTTTGATGTCAAAGAATCATAAATTTTATTCCATCGTGTCGATTATTACCTTCGGGATGTCTCACTATTTTCAATTCTTTTTCAGACTCAAAATATATTACAGAAGTGGAGGACTACATATTAACCATCATCATATGCATTCTTATTAAAATCATGTGTTTCAACGTGGATACCAGTGAGGGGAATTCTCACTTAAGTTATCCTTGGTCACACCCACTCTACATTCGACAAGCCAGTCAACTGTCTTCACCTACACCTTTGACACATGAGCTCCATCAGATTTTCCTATCTGCTATCCAATTTATTTTACAAACGGATAAGAAGTTTCCTTCGATGTACACAAGTTGTCATATTGGATATAGTTTTGATGAGATGGTGTTGGAAATCTGTCGCAGATCAGTCGCAATTCCTTGATTTAAATCACCTAACAAAACATAACATCCTCATAACTCCTCAAATCTCCTCAAATTCAAAAGGTCTCCTCAATTCTCCTCAAATGTCCTCAATCTTTTTTGAAATTTAGGTTTTCTTCTCAAATCTCCTCAAATAAATTTCGACATTTTTTTTTTTTTTATATATGCTAGTTTTTATAATATTTATTTTGTAATACCACAATTTGTGGTTGCTGTGGCCTGCAAACATTACTTTTTTTTGTTGTCTTGTATTTGAAGCAAAGTTTCTTAGTTATCTTTTGTAAGAAAATATTGAGATGCCAGTCTGTGTGTTCCTTCAATTTTACGACTGCCAGTTTTTCTCTTCAAATCTCCTCAATTTTGTTAACAAAAGCTCCTCAAAAATCACAAAAATCTCCTCAAAAGTCCTCAAATATTCTCAAATTTTGTTTCGAAAAAAGAGTGGGAACCCTGCAAAAGATCTGCCAAAAAAATTGTCGCATCTATTAGACAAAAAATCAATTGGTATTTTAATTTGTAATTTTTTGCAATTAGTACAAAAAACGACAAATCCATTTTTACGATATTTACTAGTAGTAGTGCCAGGCGTTTTTTAATAGCCTTAATTTATTTCTTTTAAAAGTTATGGATTTATTTATTTGGAGGTGAGCGGGTTTGGTTTTTCCGGGCGTACTCAGTCGGACACCACATGCTTGATGTCTCTCTTACGAGGCGCAAATCTAAGTAATGAAAACAATATGGGCGTGGAAGTACCACCACTTTGACGCCCGCAAATTTCAACTGATAATAGAGTTTTTATCATTCATTTTATACTACTTGCCTGGACATTTAACTTACTTTACAACATCTTTTCGATGCTTAGTTTGTTAGTGATTTTTGCAGGCTTCAAATGCACTCTGTTGCAACTTTACCAGTCTCGTTTTAATTCGACTGCATTTTCCGCTGTAGCAGGGGGTTATTTTTGTTAGTTCCTGAGCACTTTGACAAATGAGTCTTTACCCTGGCTTTAGGCCTTTTCCTGCATGATCTAAGGATGTATTATAAATGAATTTTATGTTATGCTATTGTTGTTTTTTAGATTATGTGATATATATGTTTTATTACTGCCCTATTTTAACTTTTGTAGTACGCACTTTATTACACAATTAGTTTACTTAAATTCATTATATAACTAGTTTATTATACAATTATTTTCTAATTCGATTTGCTCAACCAAATAGCCTAAAGGGGGGTTTTCACGAAACTAATTGGACGGCGAAATGTATCTGAGCATGCGCAATTTTATTTTGTTTTCATTTTGCTTTAAAAAATTCGCTTTGCCGAAAAGTAGAAACAGTTTCTACTTTTTAGCGGCGAAATATTTCGCTGTAAACTTTCAACCAATTAGAGAACATCATATGCATTGTTTTTTCTTAGAAAACTCATTACTGGGGAAAGAATTCAAAATAACTGTTTTCAATACCCAAAAGAGTGCTTACATTCAGTTTAAATTCGCAACATGTTTTTCGTTCCACGTGAAAATCAAAAAGATATTTCGCACCTATAATTTACCATTCACAATTCGCTCCGTCAAATGCCCCTAAAGATCCTAAGTCCACTGTGAACATTGACAAGTTAAAAATGTGTGAGAAGTAGCCTACGCAATTACTTGTGGTGGCGTACTTTGAAATTAGCTGTCTTGTCTAAATATTTTTATCAAGATTGTAGAGCTCTAAACACTAGCTAAATAATGAACTACATAGCATCGTGTCTTTTCGATGAATGGAAAGAAAGATATTGAGGTTCAAAGTTTCTTTCATGACGTCAATAACCCGTCGGTTCCAAAACGGGTGGGTTGATCCAGCTTTGGAAAACTGGGCTAATTTTAATCTCGGATGGTCCCTAGTTACTGAATTGGTGGTTGACGTCAGTTATTTCGACCCTCTAAGTTATTTAACCTCAAATTTATAAGTGCATTGCATTGGCTTTACTAATAATAAGAGTATTGACGTCAAACTGATGTATTTATGTCAAAAAATATCTAATTTATTGGCTAACAAATAAGGCCTTAAAACATCCTTGTTGCAAACATCACAGACAGAGAGACATACGGAAGTAACCTATTATTAAGAAGATGTATTGACGGCAGTCTGTAATAAATTCACGTCCTGACGTAACATTAATAAAGTTAACAGAGTAGACACAACATTTTCGAAGACTTAAAAAGAGTGAATACATCCACTATGCATGTCACAAACATACAGGTGTTAATATAAAAGACTGGATGAAAGCTCTGATAACAGAAAAATCAAGTTTTTTGTTGGTTCCTTTTTTATCATTACAAAGTAAATATTAAATACAGGATTTTACAACTATGTACAAAATTTTGGAGTAGCGTTTGTTTTTCTATTTTCTTTCTTTTCTTCAACCGTTCAAGCTGCACTCAAAGCATCTAAAAAAATATTTTTAGTATTCTTAAGTCAATAAAGAACTCTTCTCATTCATTACTGCACACGCCATATCCACAAAAAAACGTTTGGCTCCCCGGAGTTTGGTTTTATAGCAAGTGGTACCTATGGAAATGAAAAATATTTTCGGAGAGTTCTCTTTCAGGCATACTGTCACAAATTTAAGTAATTCCTTAAAAGATTTCCAGTATGGCTTGCAGGGACAACATTAAAATAGTTTTTTTTCCAAAATATTGGAATATGACTTATTCGGACAACATATAGTCCCCATTTATTTCTCTGAGTGGCGTTTAAATTTTAGTCTTCGCTCCCCACAACGAACGGTTGTGGAGCACAATCTTTCTGAACCCGATTTATTAAATGTTTTATTTCACTTCGTTCTGAAATAAAAATAGCTTGATTCGCGACGCCATCATAGAATATTATCTTACTTGCTTCACATGACAACTTCAACACTGCATTCAGCTTATCAATCAAATGGTTAAAGTCATCAATCACAAACACGTGTTCTTTGTCTGTTGCAATTTCTACAAGCTCCTCTTCGTCAATCTTATGCCCAATTCCCATAGAAATGATGGTGACTTTGTTATTCTGAACAGTATAATACAAGAAATTAAAACATCAATCTTTATACTAATCTCACCACATTTCTTATTTTTCTAAAGTAAAATGTAAAGATAAAATCTATAGATAGACGATTTTTCCCCCTCTTACATTGGAAAATAATAACAACAAAGGAATGGGATTCTTACATGGTAAAAAACAATCCGACAGATGCAGAATCCCATTTTATTTATTTTTCTCTTTTAAGGGACAAAACATTTCCTGGCATAAAATGTTACCATGAAGACACAAACGTTTTTGGAGAGGTATTGTCCTAGGTTCAATCAGCCTCGCCAAGGAAGCTACTTAAGTATGTTTACATCGGGACGGAACAAAAACCTAAGAAGCCCTGGGGATGCGGTTAAGATTCTGTGAATCTTGACGATCAAGCATTTTTACTTCCAAAACAACGATCGCTAAATCTATCGGTTTTTTATTACGTGAGTCATCTTACAAAAATAAGCCAAGAAAAAGCTCTCAATGGAACAGAAAGGGTGAAACATACGTTAAAATAATTTTAAATAATTCTTTTACCATAAAATAGTAGATACGACACATACTATAAAGGATCAAAGTTCAACAAATTTACCTTTAGACCTTGAGTTGCAATTGCCATGGGAACAGATGAGCTACTGCTTTTGCCATCCGTAATCACAATCAAGACTTTGGGAACGCCCACCCGGTTTCCACATGTGTCGCAAAAGAATTCTTTTTCTGCCATAAACAAAGCTTTGTCTGTTCGGGTACCACCTAAAAATGTAAATTTTTGATGAGGTTTTGCATAACAGAACCTCGTTCATTGGACTCTTCTCTTCTTATATTAATATAAACCTTGGAAAGGTGGTTGCATTTCCCCACGAAACCCTCGTTCCAAGTTTCTGGGCTTTTTTTATATGACAGACGAAGGTGCCTCACTTAATACATTCTATTCAAAGTTTCTAAGTTCTCCTACCGTACGAGTATTTACTGGACAATATTTTCTGCTGAAGCACGTAAGGATTCCAATACGCTTTATTTTTCATTGTAAAATCAAGATGAGCTCCCCACGAGAAATGAATCATGCCAAAATGAACACCATCCTGTCCAACTTTGAATTCCTTGGTCAAATCCACAACGAATTGTTTGACTTTTCTGTAATTTTTGGAAGTCACACTTGTTGAAGCATCTGTGATGACACCGATCTCTAATTTTTTCTGGCAAACTAAAAGATATTTTTTTCATGTTGTTACTAAAGGATAATTATTATTCCTATTATTATTATTTCCACATGATAGCCTCTTCAGTTCCTAATGGTAATGTTATTAATGAAGGTCCTGCGAAGAGAGTCCTAGTGTATTTAAAACTCCCAGCTACAAAAGGCGTGGAAGCACAGCAATCACTGACTACACAACCGCCGAAGATATCAATCCTATTCTCTTGCTGAACGTTCCGAAAGGATCGATTCACACTTATATAGTGTCTAGCATGCTCGGACAATGTTTGAAGCCAAGATCTTCCTTCTGAGGCGACGTTCTTACCACAAAGCCATCAGTCGATAAAGAGAGCAAGCAAGAAACTCAGCGTTGTTTCCTCTTCAGACGAATTAAAAAAATGTTTTTATAAAATTGCTTTTAAAAACCATATTTGTTGTGATATGCTTGTTACTGAAAAAGGCTGCCAATCGCTAACATTATTTTTGTATTTTATCTATAAGAGCTACCAATGGTAAAATTGAGTTTCGTATTTTTCGTTTTGGAAAAAAAAGAACCGCGAAAATTTCTCTTTGCAAAAATTAATCCCTTAAGATTATCATCAAGACTCGTCCCGAAACAAGAGAAAATTTTAGTACTGAGTGTCTGCTTTGCTGTGTTATCAAATAAACTTACCAGGTTCACATTTTTCAGTATTACATTCACTGCTATCTGATCCCTCTCCTTCACAATACGATCCATCATAAGTTGGTTTCGGATTTGTACAAGTGCGCATGCGCTCTTTAACCCTCCACCACACTTTCTACTGCAAGCAGACCAACTTGACCATTCACTCCAACCACCTGGGACTGCTTGTTTTTCTTTTGCTAAAAGTAAACTTTATTACATCACATATTGACAGATAATTATGACCTTAGTCTGTTCCACACACATACGATTTTGGCGTTCAGTGCTTGCGTTGACAATTTGCGTAAGAAAAAAGTTTGCACAATATCGTATGTCTTACACTATCAACATGTTATAAGATCAAAGTGGACTTTTTAACTAAAAATTGCTAAGGAGTTGATTCGCCAAATGGCACAGAATGAGAGGAAAGGAAAGGGATTAATAAGGTACAATATAAGGCTCAAAATAAGCTACCTAAGACTTGCAAAAAGCCATTCAACCTCTAGTTGTGTAGGAAAAATTTTCTCTTTACACCTAAGACAACCTTGTTCCAAATGTTTGTTATTTGTTTTTTTATAATATTAGGACGGAGCTCACTGCCTTGTTTAGACAACAGGCGCTGGTAACGACGTTAGGCTGATAACGAGGTTGGGCCAAGAAAATCTTGAAAACAAGACTAATAGAAGTCAGTTGATTCTAGGCTAGACAAATAAATTGGTTGTAGTAAAAGATATTTTAAATACTTGATTGAGTGTCGTAGATGTAGTTTGTAAACGCTGCTCCAACGCATTCAGTATCAGTTGATTTGTTGCAGGATTTAAAGTCATTCCCAATGCACTTAGTGGACGGACCGTCACGAAAATATCTTTCGGATGGTCCAGACCAACATTCACCATAAAACTGCAATCCAAAATATCTGAATCCTTTCTCTTTAGCCAAGTTGTAGCATTTACAGGCCAACCTGGTAAATAAAATCTGTTGCTGGTTATGTTTTAATAAATGCTACAAATAAAATAACCATACCCTATTCTGTCTGTGAGCAAAAGGCGAAATTTAAGTCGGACGAAATTAATACCAAGTGTGCCATGTCTCAAAAAGCAAAAAAAATCACAAAGTAAAATTACTGATTAAAACGAAGAAGCAATGATTTTACTGAAAGATGGCTAGGAAGGCTTTTTATAAAAATATAGATTTACGTGAAAAAAACGTAAAAAAGTGTTAAAGAAATGATCTAACGTTGAAAATTTGTCCATCATCCCAAACCGAGAACAATTTAACTTACGCATGCAGAGATGCAGACCATTCTTTCCAATCAAGTAAATGCGAATCCCAGTTCGGATTTATCGGATCACGGTGATTAACAAGTTCGTAGGGGTAAGGTCGATCAGGAATAATTCTGTCATGAAAGCATCCAATTTTTGTCCATGTTCTTTCACATTTTTCTGGCGGTGCTTTACCAGCTAAAATAATACATGTTCTGTATCCAAGCATTTTTTATTGTCCGGGCAACATATTTTTCAAACAAAGATGTACTGTACGTCATAAATTACCATCTCGTCTCCTTGACTTTAAACTTTTTTTTTAAATAGCGTTCCGATGTCGAAAACATAAAAAGCCCTGAATTGAGGTTGTCATAAAACACGTAATTATGAGATAGCGGAAAAGAATATGAAATGTAGCTCTAGGCGTTTGTGTGTGTTTCTTTTAGACGCAGCAATACAGTCACGTTTTCGGAAAGTGAATAAAAAAAAGTCCAACGGACAAGGTTTCTTTTTTGGAGGTTTGTTCACAATAAATTATTAAGAATTATTGCGTAAATTACAGAGGTGTACAAACGTGTAGCATAATATAATAAAAATTGACGAAATCTTACCAGCCAATCCACAAAAAAATAGAATCACGATTCCAAGCGTTTTATTCATGTCTCTACCACTTCCAGTTGGAAAATGGAATTTGGATTCGAAAAGCTGTCTAATATCTCCATGGGATGTTTGCCGTACATATTAGTCCATGTTGAATACATCTCTAGGTCGTATTTCTTCAGGTAAAGTGTTTGCATTTCCGAAGTTAGAAAAAATAAGTGAATTATATTTATTCACTGAAAATTGATTTCATTAATTTTAATTTTAATTTTTAAAAAGAATCTGTTACTATTTAATTTACATTCGCTCAACATGAAACAGAAAAAATATGTTATTTAGACAAATACTTCCATACTTTTATACTTTTCTTAACTATAAGCAGCTGATCGATCGAAATTAATTTTGAATTTGTTATCATTATTTACCCAAGATAACCTCTCCAGTTCCCATTAGTGTTGCTACTAGAGTCCTGTGAAGGAGGTCCACCGCATTTAAAACTCCCATGCAATAGCAATGACTTTCTAAGTCTCAGATGACCCAGTCGTGGACTAAACCCACCTTCCGTACTTAAAGCAAACTCTTCACCACAAGGTTACCAGCCGCTGTTGTGATGTAGGCTGCGTACCCAGGTTCGTACCAACTGCAGGCGCTATGATAAATATTCAACCATTCGAGTAATCTGCTTTCTGTAAATCTTTACCTGAAGCATTCTATCCCCCTCCCCCTGAAAAACAGCAAAAAAAAATTTTTGAACAACTTTTATACTAACATATTGGTATGGCTTTCTATACCATATACTCCCCGCTTGTTTACCATCTATCAAGAATATAAGTGTGAAGCAGCAGCATGTTTTATAATCGTCCTTTTGATAGAGGACGATGATAAAAAACACGTAACACAACAAGTAGTGGGTACGGCGAAGAGAAGAATTTGATTGTGTTTCTTTCGAGATTTGTTAACCCGTTGCGTTTATTGTGGAGAACTTGTAACTCTGATTAAGATGATGTATAGGATCGTGCTTTCGACGAACTGTTAAGGAGATACAAGGTTTTCAAAAAATTGCCGACATAATTGTGTCAATACACAATCTTTTTTTCAGAAATTTGTTTACCCGTTGTTTCTATTGTGTAAAGCTTGATACCCTGATCAAGAAAATGTATAGAATCAGATGCTTCTAACGAATGGTTGTAGAGATATTGGGGTTTGAATGTTTTTTGATGATGTCATCAAACTATCGGTTCTGAGACTGGTGAGTTGACTAAACGTTGGGAAATTGGCCTAATTTTGGTCTCAAGTGACCCCTACCCACGCGGAAGATGACGTCAATTATTTTCACCTGTTTCCAAGTTATTTGGCCTCAAACTTAAAAGTGCATTGCAATGGTTTCATGCAAAAAATATTGGTTGTTTTAGGAATAAAAAAAATTTGTTCGCCCGTTGAAGAGCTTTAAGCGCTGATCAAAAATGTGTAGATTCGTATACTTTCAACAAACGATTAAGGAGACATAAGGATTTCAAAATCGGAATCGGATGGGTTGATTCAGCTTTAGGAAATTGGTCCTACTTTAGCCCCAGGTGATCTCTAGTTACCCACGCAGGAGATGACGTTAGTTATTCCATCCGCTCCAAGTTATTTGGCCTTAAACTTAAAAATGCAATGCAATGGCTTCACTGATCTTATTTGATGAATTGGAGTCACACTAAATGCATTGACAACGTGCCGTAACGTCTGGGCAGTTAACAAATAAGAGTTAACAAACAAGTTTTTAGTTAAATCAAAGAAAAATGAACACATCTACTTTGCCCGTCATAGACAGAGACACACATAGTTTCCATGTTATTATAAGAGATTAAACTTCTTCGTTTATTCCATTGAAACATTTGAAATAGGCGTTTAAAAACGAAAATGTTGCCCAATATGTCGATGGGCATAGAAAACCGTGCCAAATTGTAAACTTCACCTACAATGTGTGCTAACATTTTTAGATCATTTTTTTCTTTATCAACAATTTGGTGGCAAGAGCAAACCACTGGGGGCACATTGATGCCCACAGCGGTTTTCTATAGCCCCCAACATCACATGACATTATAATTTTTTTTGGAATGCTAACTAACGAATGGAAATTCTCAACCTGGTAGTTAACCTGCTCTATTTTTTTCGAGTGTTTTTTAATAATGTATTTCAGAGAGTTATGGCGTTATAAGATTTTAGTGCATATTATGTGAATTGAAGATTTAGAAAATATTGACAAGGAACAATGTAATAGACTTGCAATGTTTTATTTTGATTCTACAAGAAGTCTTGTACTACTAATCAACTTCCATGCCACTTCTTTCTTCGTCAAAATAAAAGGAACAACACCTTGAAGACAAGTAATAAAATGAACGAATAAATAAAGACATTAATTATAGATTTCCAACATGTCTTCCTCCAGGTAAGTTGTGTGATGTTTAGGTAATACATTGGTTGTAAACTGATAAGGCCATGGCCTTATAAACGGGTGGTGGCTTTATATGCAACGTAATAGCTGCCGCTTGCTAACAACCAGGTGACAGGAAACCCGATACATGATGTGGTGGTGTAAGAGTGAACGTTGAGTTAAGAGTACAAAAAAGTATATTTTATAGGTACTTTAATTGCAGTTTGAGCGAGTGAAGTAAAGAAAAAAAAATAAAAAAAATAAACGCTTCTCCAAAATTTCGTACAAAGTTGTAAAATCCTGTATTTAATATTATACTTTTTCATGATAAAAAAAGGAAGCAACAAAAAAGAAAATTTGATATTTCTATTCTTAGGGGTTTTATTCTAATTATTCATAAATTATAACGCATTAAAATGTGCAATTAATTTATCTACAAAGTTAGATACAAAATTCGATACAAAATGCGATAGTAACAAAACATGGTCCAGAACGTCACATGACAACAATAAAACAACAACAAAAAAATTCAATTATAATACATGGACAGAGAATGCGGAGCTAGGAGCTGAATTCGCCTGTGATATTTCTGTTTTTGAAAATCTCTAAAAAACTAATTATTGAAAAAAAATTTTTTTTTTCCTTACTTAAATTTGCGTTCTACTAAGAGAGTAAAGCCGGATTTCCACTCAAAAATGATATGCGTGTCGCACTGAAATCAGTTGATTTGACAAGCTTGATCTATTGGTTGATATGTGAAAAAGTTTAGTTTAAGGTGGCAGTAACCCTTAACTAATTATGTAAAAAATTAATGTAAATTATGTAATCTATATTTTTTCTGTTATAACACACTTGTTACGATTTTATAGCTAAAATACTATTATCTTTCACCAAAAATATTCAGCCTCAACAATTCCTCTTCAAAATAAAAGTCATGAATAATTAATTACTTCTGCCGAATGTAGTTTAAGTCTACGCGCTTGTACAGAAAGAAATGACGTAATTATTAAAGAGAAACGTTAATAACAACAAAGATGGCGCATTATGTAGAAATTTAAGATGATCTTCATTATGCTACACTGCACGAGCTTTAACTTTCGATAGCATTTTCGTTCTAATTTAAAATTTTCAGACATGCTTGGTGAACCATGCAGCCATGATACGGTGTGCGGAAATCTTTTTATTCGGAATATTTTCCTTTTACCAGCGTTCGATGCAGCAGGGGATGCTAACAAAGAATCTTTTGAAAAAAACAAAAGGCTATTGTTAAAAAAATATGAATGAACAAAAAAACTCCGCACACCGTTTTAACAGGGTTAACCCAAGGTTCATTTAAAAACAGAAGCTGATGAAAAATAACGAGATTGTAAAAAGTTGGAGCTCGTAGAAGCCGATTTTTTTCTTGTTTATGATACATTTTTATATAGAAATTTCTGCTGACTCAGCAATTTTGGTGTTAAGTTAAAATCATATTATTATGTATTAAGGCCTATATTTTTAGGAAATAGTTAAAAAAAAGGTATAAATAAAATAGAGTAAATAATTCAGCTTTTTGGACAGCTAAAAAAGGGTTACTGCCACCTTAATAATTTTTTGTAGTACGCGTATCAAAAATTAAACAAACAAAAGAAAAATTAAGAATAGTTATCTTTTGAACTAATCATTGAAACCAAAATAATACGTTACGTTATGATACCTTGTATTTCTAATTGGAAGCTCGGCTTAAGAGGTAAACCAAGCCGGCTCATCTCCATATGAACCACCTCTAAAAAGACATCATTTAAATAAAAATTTTTAGATCGTTTAAAAAGGTCTGGCGCTATCACGTTTGGCACCATATCACAACAAGAAAATAATTGCAATAATTATAGTAAACTGGTTATTAAAAAACACATTTAATAAATGCTATCATTATTAATTATTTTTTTCTGTTAAGTCATTTAAATTAAGGAATTGCGACAGATTTGCGATAAATTTCCAACACCATCTCATCAAAACTATATCCCATATGACAACTTGTGTAGATCGAAGGAAACTTCTTATCCGCTTGTAAAATAAATCGCATAGCAGATAGAAAATTCTTCTCGTACTCATATATTTTTAAGAATTTTATAGGTAAAGACAGTTGACTGGCTTGTCGAATGTAGAGTGGGTGTGACCAAGGATATTGTAAGTGTGAACTTGCAGCACCTCTATCCACGCGGCAAATCATGCTTTTAAGAAGAATGCATATGATGATGGTTAATATGTAGTCCTCCACTTCTGCAATATATTTCGAGTCTGAAAAAGAAGTGAAAATACTGAGACATCCCGAACATAATGGGACACGACGGAATAAAATTTATGATTCTTTGACACCTGATAACGTTTTTAATCAAAATTAGTTCAAAAATAAATTTTCTGTTGGCGACTAAAAATAGAACATCATGTTAATAAAAATTATGTTCTTGTACCTGCTATCATTTTTAATAAAATTGGTCCCAAAAGAGAAATCTCTATTTGCAACAAAAAATTAAACAGTAAACATAAAAAGCACTCCTAATATGATAATGACGTCACATCTAGTACTTCTTTAAAATGTAGAACACAGTTCAGGAATTCGTCGGAATGTCGTCCTGGCTGGGACAATTTTTCAAATTATTTCGTACTTTTTTACATGCGCAGTTGCTTGGGTTTTAATTTTTTCTTGTCGTTTTTTATTCTTCCATTTCTTTCCGTGTATTCATTTTTTTCTCGAGAAAGGGGAATCAAAAGACCAGATAAATGTCAGATTTTAATTTTTCTCAGTTTTTATTAATTGTTCGCGTAATATAGAAATGTTGCCTTTGTAGACAAATTCGATAAACTCCTTATTTTGCTTTCTCTTACAAAGTTAGACGATGTTTTTAGTATAGCCGTTCCACAGTTCTTTAGCCCCCTAGCTTACTTATCTGTTTTAAGTAGAGCCACAAATTAAAATTCACCCTTTTCGATTGGTATCTTTGTCCAAGCAAGTATTTTTTATTTTGCGAAAATTAAATTCCGTCGAAAATAAAATAAAATTGACCAGATCGAACATATTTTCGTAAAAGGAATATCAAAATAGTACCTGCGTAGGGTAGTCCTATTTGAGAACATAACTTTTTGAAGCGGATTGTTTCATCTTCAGTTAGTACATTGGAAGTTTGCCAAGAGCCATTCTAAACGAGAAATTATTAACATCACGGTTCAAAGCAGTTACTAGAAAAGAGTTTGCTGACTTCCCAGGCCATCTATATTATAATACCCGTATACGTCTGTCTGTCTGTCACGCAAAATGGTACCGAAAGTAGTGAGAGGCACGCAATGTATAAAAAGAACAGGGTTGGTTTTCCACGGGCCACCGACTAGTTTTACATAAAAAGGGCACTATTTGCTTGACCAGTAGACCTTGAAAGATACTATTTTCCCTAACTTTACAGATTTTTTCCCTGACATTCCTTATTTTCCCTGCATTTAAGACGCCATAGACCCTGTAAAACCCTGAAATTAACGCGGTTCAATTAAATTGAAATTATTTTGAAAAAGGCATTTAATTAACGCGGTTGAGCCAGGTTTTTTCAAAAATATTTAATTAACGCGAATTTAAGAGTATGCGTCAAAATTATTTGAACGAACCTGACTTTTAATCTCAAATTTATCAAAAATTGATAGTTGTTACATTTTTTTGTATATGTACAGGTTATTACTGATGTTATCAAAAATCTATCAGAAGAAAAAAAAAAGATTAGGGAGTTTTGGAAGAAAATAGACAAATATTGTCAAATTTCACATCACATGCTAAAAATAGGCAATTATTTGATATTCTTATTTTAAGCCAGCTTGATGCAAATCAACATTAAGTAATTGATTCTATACAATTGGCATGTTTTTCACATATATATAAGGATATCTGATCAAAGAAAAACTTTCTAGCAATTTCGACCATAGTTCAGACAGTAGGACATTTTACCTACTTTACTCACTTTGTTATTTTTTTTCAAAATTAATTTGTCCCTTCGATAGTTTAATCGATTGTTGAGCCCTGGTATTAAAAGGGGTAAAGTTTTTACCTATGCAAACATAAATGCATATCGTCGGGGAGCCAGGGGGTCAAAAGTGAACAATAAAGGGAAAAATTAATTTTACTTTTAATATGTTCCAAAGACCATAAATTAAACGTTTGCCATCGACATTTTTACAGATATAATTTTTTTAGTTTTTTTGTTAAATTTTGGCTGTAAATTAGACGAAAAATAGCCAAGTGGGTGGAGGTAATTTTTTTTACTGTATTGGGTTCGAAATTTAAAAAAAATAATTGATCTAAGATATGTATAAGTGGGAAAACATGCCAATTGTATAAAACCAATTACTTAGGTTTGGTTTACACCAAGGTGGCTTTAAATTTTAAAATATTGAGAAAGTGCCTATTTTCCTCCTTTTTACCTTGTATTTTAAATTATATTTGACTACCTTTTTCCATGAAATTAACGAGTCAAAAATTAACGCGAAATAAATTAACGGTCATGAAATTAACGCGGTTCAATTAAATTGAAATTATTTTGGAAAAGGCATTTAATTAACGCGGTTGAGCCAGGTTTTTTTCAAAAATATTTAATTAACGCGAATTTAAGAATATGCGTCAAAATTATTTGAACCAACCTGGCTTTTAATCTCAAATTTATCCAAAATTGACATTTTTTTAAGTTGTGACATTTTTTTGTATATGTACAGGTTATTACTGATGTTATCAAAAATCTATCAGAAGAAAAAAAAAAGATTAGGGAATTTTGGAAGAAAATAGAAAAATATTGTCAAATTTCACAATAAACATACACATTCAAAATGCTAAAAATAGGCAATTATTTGATATTCTTATTTTAAGCCAGCTTGATGCAAATCAACATTAAGTAATTGATTCTATACAATTGGCATGTTTTTCACATATATATAAGGATATCTGATCAAAGAAAAACTTTCCAGCAATTTCGACCATAGTTCAGACAGTAGGACATTTTACCTACTTTACTCACTTGGTTATTTTTTTTCAAAATTAATTTGTCCCTTCGATAGTTTAATCGATTGTTGAGCCCTGGTATTAAAAGGGGTAAAGTTTTGCGGTTCTAATCAAATCAACCGCAATAAATGACACTAAAGATTTTCTTTGTGCTATTTATCTGCTATACAGAATTCCCTTCTTCTCTAACTAAAATTGTTTTACTGGTATCTATCCTCCAAATCCGAAAATATATTAGAATTGTGTATTAAGTCCCAGCGAACGTCCTTGAAACTTAAAGGGAATCAAAGGTATAAAATGATGTTTGATGGTATTGTGTTTGCAAACCAAGTTGCAGATCCCGAGTTATTGGGTCATTAGAAAAATTTAAGAGGCAAACGAGTGCATTTTGGCAAAAAAAAATTATGTTAATTAATTCAACTTCATAAGATCTATGCATTGATAAAGTTTGAATGCACATCCCTAACAGGTCCAAAATTACTGATGACAGAAAATGTCAAAATTTGCTATAATCTTTGAAATCTGAAATGTGAGTATCTTGAAAATGAAAAGAGCTTTTTAAAAAATTTAAAAAGGCTTATCAAAAAATTTTTTAAGCTCTATAATGAAAGTTTAACATTATTTTAAACCTCGGGTTCCCTTTAATGTACTTTAACCATAAATAGAACAAACAAACCAACAAACAACTAGCAACAAAAAACTAGCAACAAACAACTAGCGACAAACAACTAGCAACAAAAAACAACAAAACAAAACAAAACAAAACAAAACAAAACAAAACAAAACAAACAAAACATCCAACATTAAAACATAGCCAGGTACCTTTTCCTGTTTTTTAACCAAAGATAGCAAGTATTTAAAAGACTGTTCGTCACCAGAATAAGTGAAAACCATATCATGCATATCCACATATGGCCTGTTGAAGTTTATACCATGTAGGAAATTCGAGAGTACTAGACGAAACAAAATAAAATTCAATTCCAGGCGTAAGGATAAAAGCATACTCAACAGAACCTTTTTGTATTGGCGGTATTGCAAAATAAGAAATTGATAAAGGAATGTACTGCAGTAACTCGTAAATATAATTTATATAAATATGGAAAAAAAGGACTGCTGATAAATTCTTAGGTATTACATACGAATAAAAATAAAAATAAATGTTGCTAAGAGAAACATCGATGTAAAATTAGATTGAGGGGAAAGTGGTGGATGCAATAGGTTCAATTACCACCACCATCGCCAACGCCACGTAAGTAGGAAACACAATATTTTCATTTTATAATCGTCTGGAGTAACGTTTCCTCTCTATATAAACTTTCAGAAAATATAAGTACCTGAAAAAAAATTCTGGTTATTTTTCTTGTCCAATATTCGTTCTTGCATTTCAATTTCAGGTATACCTAAATAAACAAATTTAATAAAAAACCAAGAAACACAATGAAATGGAAGTCGCCGCAACTTTTATATATTATTGGCCATTTCTTTTCCCAAAAAAATTCCTCAAAGCCAAAACCCTTCTTTCTATGAACTATGAACAAATATTTTTACTAACTGAGAATAAGGGATTTGGGTTTGGTGAGTCTATTCCTCACCCCAAATCAAAGCTGTAAACGATTAATTTGGACAAAACATTCTGTTACCATTATAGTGTTTTCATGCATCTCTTGCTAACTCATACCTGAGTACAAGTAAAAAAATGTCTTACAAGAACACGCTTGATTTTTGAAAATTTGTAATTGAGAGTCGATGGAAAATAAATCGTGATAACAAAATGTTTTCAATAACACGAAGTTCTAAGGCAAGCTTAAAATCAATAATTTTTCAAGAAACTTGGAAACTTTAAATACGGGAATTGACAAAATTTACACCTCTTGTTCAGTCAGATCTGATTTCAGTGCTCAGGTTTAGAGGGTGCTTGTTAAACGGAATATTCGGAAATAAGGGTCTTTAACCCAAACGCTAATCGATATGTACACCAAGATAACTCGAAAAGAGAAATAAAGATATGTGGTGAAAGAGCATTGTCAGTCGACATGAAAGTTTTATGTTGATTAGTGATATTATATTATTCGGTCATACGCTGTATATATGTTTTTATAGTAAATACATATATGTTTCTTAACCACTCCCCCCTCCCTCCCTCCCTAAAGAAATAAGAGAGAAAGAAATGAGTCGGATAAAAACTTACATCTTCTTTGAAGCTTACCTACAAAAACATAAGAGCAATTAAACTTTTCGTTGTAAATAACATACATTAATTAGTAGCAACAATAAACAACAACTACAACAACAAAAACAAGAACAAAACGCAACAACAACAACAACAACAACAACATCAGCACGAAACAGTTAAAATAATACATAAATTACAAAGTAATCTTTTAGACTATAAAAAAAACAGCCTGCTTTAAAGGCGACTTCCAAAAAAGCAGCTAGCCAGGCCAAAATCGCTAGGGATTAAATTTACGAAAACAAGCTACAACTGGTAAATAACGCCCAACTCTTCGAAGTTTATAATGGTACATTTTATATATACATATCTAAACTCCATCACTTAATGTTCTTTCATTACAGTTGAGATTCAATATTTTTTGATTTACATTTCGATTCACATGATCAGAGTAAAAATGCGTCATGTTTAGTTCAAACTGCTACACAGGAATTTTTTTATTAACAGCCAACTTCTTAGTTTTCAGGTCCTTTTTCCATTCTCTTTACAGAGCTTCTACTTAAAAATTGCACGTGCTTGTTTTGCGAACATGAATACATCACTAATAAATAGGAGAAAGCTTCCAAAATATGGCTCCACAAAAACAAAAATAATAAAGCTTATGACAGCGTTGAAGTGTATAAAGAAGAGCTTGGAATGTCTCGTTATATCTTTTCCTACAAATACCAACCGATCGACCGAAAGACCAACAAATAGAGAAATAAAAAAGTGGGGTCATTCATTTGAATGCGAATCATTTTATTCTAAATGGTATCACGAAATTACCAAACACCCCTCATCCCCTATTTTTAAAATGTTTCCCATTCTTACCATCGTATAGTTACGTTCCTATCGAAACATCAATAAAGCTTTAAATTTAATACAAAAATTATAAATTAATAATATACTTGCTGCCTGTGGAAAAATCAACTTAGGCAAAGGAACAATGGAGAAGGTAATTGATTTTCAAAGGGATTTCTGCTAAAGAGGATAAAATATTATTTATCAAGTTTATAAAAAATTTCTATTTTCGTTCTTAAGATATTCAGCTTCAAAGATTTCTATGTGACCTTATGACATCATCATTGATAATGTAATAAGGTAGTAAGAATAAATTATTACTTGAGATATCTTGCAAATTTACTTAATATCAAAACTTTTAAGCAGTGTTAACTAATGCTCTTAGTGATAGTTTAAGAATGATTGCATCTTTAACTACAGGCAGAAATGTAACGTCAGCATTTTTATAAAAATTTACATGACATCATAAGTTCCGGATTTTAAATACTTAATTCTTGAATTACTTGAGAACAATATTCCAAAGGATTTAAAAAACAATTTTTTTATTTTCCACAACATATAAAAATATCTTTTTAAAACAGGAATCCTTTTTTTAATAAAATCAGCAACGATCAACTTATACAATTTTTTAAAAATATGTTTACACATTGATTCTATTGTGTATGTTTAAAACGCTGCTCAGAATAAAATATAGAACCGGTTTCTCTTGATAAACCATCAAAGTTATGTGTTGATTCAAAGGTTTTTTGATGACGTCATTAAACTAAGATAATTTGAAATGCTATGCTAAAACATCTAAATTTTAAAACATCAAAGTTCTAGCGTTCCAAATGAAAAGGTTTATTTTGATAAAAAACTTTAGTTGATAAAATCTTTATTCCTTCTACATTTTAAAACAAAACAACAAACCCAACAACATCAAAACAACAACAAACAAGCGAAACTTCAATGGACCTACCTGGATGTAAAACATAAAAAAAAAAAACTATTAAAGCAATCCACAGAAAAGTTAGAAAATCCGTATTTTTTAGTTGTTTGACTCATTTTGCCCACAAATCCGCCATTATTGGGCAAGAAAAAAAATTCTCAGAAAAATGACTTCGTCACATGCGTGGGTCTATTGTTCCCGGTCATTGTGCAAAACTTTAGAGAAAACTAATAATCCAACCCTAAGAAATGTCGTAAGACCGTATTTTTGGACCGTTTTAGCTCCTTTTGCGCATAATTCGACGTTTTTGAGCCAATAAGATTTTTTCTAAAAAAAATGAGCTGGTAACGAACGAACAGACACAGGTGATTTTATAGGACCTCACCTGTACCAGTTAGGTCCAAAAAGACTCACTTATTCAACTGAATCGGATATAAATATAAAACAGTTAAATTATATAGTTTTGTCTAGTTCAATGACTAAAAATAATTAAAACTTTTAACTTCCTTTTTCTTAAATTCAACTGAAACATGATGTGAAGAATACGCATCTTTTATATTGAAAAATGCTATTACAATATCTGGATCTGAAGTTTTGTAATTTGTAAAACTACAAATAAACATGACTACAATAAGGAATATTAAAAGGTAACTTGTCACATAGATACAGTTCAACATGTGCAAATGTTGCAGATCAATGTGTTTAAGTTTATACTAGCACAAGCATTTGTAAAAGAGCAATACAACTAACCGAATAATGGTGCTGACCTCAGAGCACACCTTTTCTTTGTCTTAAACAATGTCTTTTCGTGTACTACTAAGAAAAAAAAAATTAAAAAAGAGCTCACAAGATCTGTCAGATATAAAAACAACGTAGACAACCAATAAGTTATTTACCTTCGTCCATGATTGCTGGTGAATCTGAAAAGAAAACAGAATGTCAGACGTACACATCAAACCATGTCACCTTGCTTTACTTTTAATGGCATGGAACATATTAGTCAGCAATTTGGTAAATAAAAGTTATATTATGTACAATTACATGAAAAAAATTACAGAAACATTTTGCAAGTACTGTTACCCCAATGGTTTCATAAAATTGTTAGTTCTGTTTAGAAGAATGAATACGCTGCTATGTCTGTGAAATTTAAAACGTGTAATGGCTACAAAAAGATAAGTTACAGCGTTATCATTGTCACAGCAAAATACTTTTTTCTCAGGGCTAACCATTCCAGATTTGCATTCTGGCGCTAATGGAACATCCCGGTTTCTATGTTTAAACACACGTGCACAATTTTACAATTATTGTCTTTAAATCTGTATATTTTAGGAATAATAACCTGGTTTCCCTCACAAAAGTGCAGGAAGAAATGTTTAAAAAAAAGTTTTCGTCCTAACATCAAAAACAACAAAAATCAGTTCTTTCGGTATTCATAAAATTTTACACATGTAAAAAAACACCATTTGGAACGCGCATCAAATTTAATTCTTAAAAAATCAGACGTTTCAGTATCTTGCGTGCAGTCCACCCCCATAAGAGTTTGTACGAATTATCAATAGCAGAACTTAGGTGGAAAATCTAATTTTACAAAAATGGTTTTTTCGTTATATTGCATATGGTTCTTCCTCAAAAAAGGTGCAACATGAAATGACAAAAAACTTTCACTCATATCATCTAACACAAAAAAATCATTTCTTTTAATATATTTTATGACATTGTCTTTCACAAAATTCTTACTGAAAAAAACCCTGATCCGTGAAATTAAATTATTTCGATTTTATCATCTGTTCTGACAAACGTTTGAACAAAATATAAAAATTAATTGGTAAAAAAAACAAAATAAAAATTTACAAAATTCAATTATTTCATTATTGTTTTAAGTGAAGTTTGATCAAAAATGTCAAAAAAGAATGGTTGCGAAGAGTAAATTTAAAATCGACAAAATAATTCTTTTGACATTTTGAATGTGGTCATGCCCACAAAGGTTTGCACAAAATGTCAAAAATAATAGTTCCGAGGAGTTAATTCTAAATAAAAAAAGATCAGTTATTTTAAATTGTTAACAGTCTGGATTTAGCCAATACGGGTTTTCAGGCATTCTGATTGGCTTAGCACTCTTGACGACGGGTCGATATGGAGCGGTATTGCCCATCGTTAAGAAAAATGGTAGTGTGAAATGTAAACAAAAACGAAAGAACAAATTTTAAAAAGCACTGGGAATGATTTTATATCTAACTCCTACAATACATTAATCGATAATTTATTCATAGAATAGAAACAACAACAATGTCAAGTTCAACTGTTAAAATAACCGGATTCAGCAACATTCTGTCTGGAATGCTTCTTCAACATGGCTAGTTAACTAGCTACATTGTCGATAAAAAAAACGATGATCTGATATCCAGTTTTATCAAAAATACTAAATACAGGACGACGAATTTATAACAAATGCGTCCCCCTCGTCTTCGGACTCGTTCCTTCAGCTTTTTGGTTACTCAGTCAATATAAAACTCGTCAAAGCCCATGTTATTCTTGGCTAGCTAGCAAACTAGTTGAAAAATTTACTTAAATATTTCCTGTAACTAAATTTTAGCTGGATATTCAACTTTACACATCATTCTGTAAGTGTCGAAGATCGTAATGTTTTCTTTACAAAGTTTTATTCTATATGGACTTTCGAATCCTTCATAGAATGTTTCTGTCCTTAGACAGGACTGTTTTAAATTTTACCTCGAGTGTTAACGAAAGTAGTGAATATATATTATTATAAGAACACTAAAACCGAGATTCTTTTTTTTTTTAATTTTTTTTTAACTTAGACGGTAACAAGTCGTTGCACCGACCTCGCAAGCTCGGTCGGCACTTAGACCTTGGCCGATATTTTGCGGTAGAGCCCGGGGTAATAGGTTATTATTGTATTAACATTGCATATTGTCTTTCCCCACAAATTCTTCCACGAAATGTCAAAAACCACAGTTTGGAACATATTTAATTAATTTCTTTCAGTACTCTGTAAAACATTTTTGGATTTGAGAATATCGCAATCTATTTTTGTGCTTAAAACTTGTTATATTTCAATGCGTAACAAACAAAATAAATAAATTTGAAAAATTCAAAAATCTCGCCACAATGAATACTGCTGGCTACTAGAAATCTGGTATTTCGGTATATTACATACAGTCCTCTCCTAAGAGTTTATAAAAAATATAAAAAAACAGCTTGCAAGATGTAAAAAATTCTGTGATAATTAGTTCTATCAGTATATTGCATATGATCCTTATTTTCGTATATTTCATGCCAATAAATATTTACCTAAAAAAATTTAACACATGCAACCTGCAAAATTAAAATCAATTAAAATCAGTTATTTCTACCTATTGCATACCATCTGCTTTCACAAAGGTTTACAGAAATGGAAAAGAAAAATAATCGTGAGCAGTAAGTTGTAAATCAATAAAAAATCAGTTCTTTCGACATGTTGCATATTGTCTTTTGCCACAAAATCTTCCAGGGAATGTTAGAAATTACAATATGTAATGCATTCAATTTATAATATAAAAAAAAGTCATTTCTGTACTCTGTTATTAGACGTTTTCAGATCTGTAAAGCCTAATTCGGCAAAAATGTTTTTTTGTACATTGCATATGACCCTTTTCATACATCATAAATGGACAATCATGCCATTATCTCCTGAACAATTTTCTCCCAAAATATCAAGAAACCTTTGTTAAATAAGAATTTACAAAGAACAGTCAACTGGGTATTTAACATGCTCTTTAACAAACTTTGACACAAAATTTCGAAAACAAAACATTTAAGTCACGTGAAAGTCATCACATAGTCTTCTTCTATATGACGTTTACACTGGATGTAAAGAAAATTGGCATAAAGGTGTCCACAAATTATCATGAAAACTGCAGTGGCTATAGCTATACAATACTTAAAAGCTTGAATAAATCATTTAGAGTCATATACCTAACCAAGACAACTAAAAATAGCTAAATAAGAGGAATAACAACATAAACAGGGTGACAACAAAAATTGTTGAGGAGTTTAAAGGAATTTTAAAGATTTTGCACTAAATTTAGAGGATTTTTTTCGCAAAAATAAAAAAAATTGTAGAAAAATAGAGGATTTTATAGAAGCATTTTTTTTCTTTCTTAGGTTTTCGTAAGTCTGTCACTTTCTGATGTTAAGAACTAAAAAAAAAATTGAAATGAAGCTTTTGATGAGGGACAACATAGTCTGTAACATAGTGAAACTATCAAACTATTATCAGTGTACCTGAAAAAATAGAGATGTTCAGGAGGAGATTTGCTCATATTTTCAACTTTTTAGAGGACAATAGAGGACTTTAGAGGTTTTTCAACAAAGAGGATTTTAGAGGAGGCGTGGTCACCCTGATAAATAGTTTGCTAGCTAACTGGGTATACTGGATCTTTACTTTAAAGTTAACATTAACAATGCTAGCTATAGAAGCTAGTTAGTAAACAGATAACCAGCAAACTAAATATAAAGTGTAGACTTTTCTACTTCCTAGCTAGTTGGTGGATTTTATACTGCCTCCTTTCTGCATCATCAAAGCTGAAAAAGCACGAAACTTTACACAAGCCGTGTTTTAGTGTATTTCTGTATGCACGCTCCTCTTTAAATGTTTTTATATAAATTTATTTTGAAGGAATTAGTAAAAAAATGCAAAAAGAACAGCTAAAAACTCACTAAAAAATAATTTTTTCGATTTCCTCGGCAAGGAATCTACAACAAAATTATTAAAAAAACCTTTATATGTGTATATATGTGTATTTGTAGAAACGATAACAGACAAACAAGAATTCATCAAACAGGATATCTGGCAATCCTGTAAATTTTTCCACAGGCTAACAAATAGTATAGATATTCGTGATTCCTTGTTTATTTTTTGTTGTATACAAAAATGTTTGAAACTAGTTTTAACTCCATATCTTTAAATGATTTTGCACAAAAATGTAATTTTCCAACAAGAACCATTGTGACATTCCTTATACCTTTGACGTTGGTACAAAAAGCAGTATTTTCTGTCAAAACAACAATGTGAAAATATTTTGTTAATGGGTAAAATGTGTTTTCGTTGGTTTGATTGGTCAAATAAATTTTTACCCTATCAACTGACACATTGGTCTTCATACAATAGGTTACAGTTAACTTTAGGTTTTAAGTATATTATTTTCTAAGTATGGGTATGAGTATTTGCAATTAACTATGAAAAATTTATTAACCAAAAATGAGGCATATCAATTATTGCGTAGGATTCAGATAAAACTAACTTTTATTACCTAAAGCAGATCAGTGTTAACTGACAAACTGTCTGTGAACGAGGTGAGTTTCTTACAATGTTCAATACAAGTAACTTTGTAACTTTAAATTTCACAAAATAATATCCTACTACCTTTTGGAGGTGGTGGTGGTGGAGCTAATCCAGTTCCAGGAGGTGGTAGTGGTGGAGGTAATCCAGCTCCAGGAGGTGGTGGTGGTGGAGGTAATCCAGTTCCAGGAGGTGGTAGTGGTGGAGGTAATCCAGCTCCAGGAGGTGGTGGTGGTGGAGGTAATCCACCTGCAAATAAAACAATTTGAAATTAAATGTGATAATTCAATTTTTTCAATGAATACTAGTTATTGCACGGTGCTGCGTGCAATATGATGTATATTTTTCGAGTTCATTAACTTTTGCAGAAAACTATTTCATCAACCTTTATAAAAATTACTTAATATACTTTCAAGATGCCAGGATCACCATCTAAAATTTCAAACATTAAAATTCTAGCATTTTAATAACTCCATGTCAGATACAAAACTTTAGTTGATTAAAATTTGAAACCTTGTGCTGCACATTTAAAAATTAAAACAACAAACCCAAAAACAACAAAAGTCACTTTTATAATTAGATCCAATATAAATACAAAATAGCTAGTGAAATTATACAGTTTTGTCCGTTTCAGTGACTAAAAATATTTAATACTTCCGACACATCCATTTTTCTTAAATTCAACTGAAACATTACATGAAGAGTACACACATCTTTTATATTGAAAAATACCATTCCAATATCTGCATCTGAAGTTTTGTAAATTGTAAAAATACAATTAAACACGACCGCAACAAAAAATATACAAAGGTAACTTGTCACATAGATACAGTTCAACGTGTGCAAATGTTGCAGATACATTAATGTGTTTACATTTATACTATCACAAGCATTTATTAAAGTGAAATACAACTAACCGAATATAGGTACAGGCATGTCCAAACGCAGTGACTGTTTTACAGAACGTAACATAAACGGTGATTTATACTTTCGCAATGTCGATTTTGGTGCTACAAAAAGATTAAAAATAGAGTTCACTGCATCAGTCAAATACAAAAATGCAGCAATAGTCAATTATAATTAACACATTGTTCTTCATACAATAGGTTACAGTTACCTTTAGGTTTTAAGTATATATTTTCTAAGTATAGATATGAGTATTTTTTTAATTATAAAAAATTTATTAACCAAAAGTAAGGAAAATCAATTATTATGTAAGACTATAAAACTTATTAGAATTAAAATAAAAGGGGTTTTATGTTAACATAAATACTGTGTGTGAACGAGTTGAATTTCTTGATATATTCCACACAAGTATCACATGTTTTGTAACTTTAAATTTTACAAAAAAATCTAACAACGTTTTGGAGGTACGGGTGGCGGAGGCAAGCCAGCTCCAGGAGGTGGTGGTAGAGGTAATCCAGCTCTAGGAGGGGGTGGTCGTAGAGGTAATTCAGGTCCAGGAGGTGGTGGTGGAGGTAATCCTGCTGCATAAAGGGTAGACAATCACCATCACCTTTCATCATCATTCATCATTCTCGGCTTAACGTCCGTTTTCCATGCTAGCATGGGTTGGACGGGGTATATTAATGACCCTCTTCCAATCTGATCTAGACTGTGTTAGATCTAAACTCAACTTCCTCTGTACCAAGTCTGTCCTTATAACCTCCTGCCAAGTCTTTCTCGGTCTGCCTCTGGGCTTTGCCCCAGGAACTATCAAGTCTATACACTTTCTTACCCAATTATCCTCCTCCATTCTTTCCAAGTGCCCCAGCTAATTCAATCTTCTTATCTGGATAACATCTTTAATTCTACGGATACTTAGCCTGCTTCTTAGCTCATCTGAACTCTTTCTGTCTCTCAGACTGGCGTTACACATCCACCTAACCATTCTCATATCACTCCTTTCTAAACGGTCAAGATCTTCCTGCTTCACTGCCCATGTCTCACTACCGTACAACATAACACTTCTTACACAGGCCTAATACAACCTACCTTTTACCTCAATTGACAAGACTCTGCTAGTCAACAAAGGAAGTAACTCTCTGAACTTTTTCCAAGCAGAACCTATCCTGCAAGTAACACTTCTTCCAACACCCCCTTCACTGCCCAACATATCACCTAAGTAACAGAAGTTCTCAACTATCTCTAACGAGCCACTGTTGTACATCATTAAAGCTGGAAATACTTAGCTAAAATAAAACGATTTGAAATGAAATGGTATCATATAATTTTTGTTACACATTTTTTTACTTCAAAAACGTATTCCAAGTCACACTTGACAAATAAGTACTAGTAATCGCATGATAACAAGGGCAATATGGTTATCTTCTTTAAGTTCTTCAACTTTTGCAAAAAACTGTTATACAAGCCTTCATAATAATTACTGAATATACTTTTAAGATGCTGGGCTTGAGCATTTAAAATTTCAAACATCAAAACTCAAGCATTCCAATAGATCCATGTTAGAATGAAAAGATTTACTTTTATACAAAACTTTAGTTGATTAAAATTTGATTCCATGTGCTGTACATTTCAAAACAAAACAGCAAACCCAACAACAACAAAAATGAATCATTTCTAGATATGGATCCAATGTAGATATAAAATAGATAGTCAAAATGTATAAATTGGTCTGGCTTATCGACTAAAAACATGAAAATAAAAGAGTACACAAATTCTCTTTTACTGAAGATGCAATTTCCCTGGATTTTAGTTTTATAATGTGTAAAAAATGCAAATAATCACGAGTAACATAAACCAGTGTAGAAAGGTATATTAATTTGTCGCATAGTAGTGATTCAACATGGTGCAGATCCATAAATGTGTTTAAATTTCTACTAGCACAAGGATGTAAAAGAGCAACACAAATAACTGAATATTAATACACATGCTACGGACATGTCTAAATTTGGTGACTGTTATACAGAACTTGACACGAGTTTGCAATAGTTGTCTTAGTGTACCGAAAGGAGTAAAATAAAGAGTTCCAAGGATGAGATAGATAAAATATTACCTAGAGCACTAACAAATAATTCTTTTGGATCACACATGCTTACATATCCTTCTGATGAGAGAATAGATTGGCTCCATTGTTTAACTAGAAAGGAAACATAATGTCAGATGTACACATCCAACTACGATAACTTGCAGTACTTTTAATGGCATGAAATATATTACTAATGAATTTGGAAAATGATTCCTAAAGAATATTGTTGTAATGAAATTCTATTACGTGCAGTTGCATTAAAAATATAGACAGGTGGATACAGGAAATTGAACAAGTTAGTCGAAATTTTAATGAGATTAACTGGAAAAGAGCTTTATGAGGTTGTTAAAGCTTCCGATATATTAAAATCTCCTTGATGATCTTTAAGATTCCAGGGCGGACTTTATAAATTATAAACAAATTTATGTAGATTTTATATACAACTTCTACTTTAGAGCGTTATTTTACAAAAGGTTTTAGAGGTTTTTGAAAAGTATTATATAAAAAAAACTCGAGGTTTTTTAAGTTGACTTTTAAGGTGCGTCCTAATTGAAAAAAAGCCTAGTGGTTTGTGGAAAAACCCTTTTAAAACAGAATTGTTTTCAGGGTTAAAAATAAACAAAACTTACAAAATACAATTAAAATGTGGTAAATATTTTTATTCTTTTATACTTTTCCTAAACATTGATTTGTTAATATCAGTTAAAATGTAAATACCAGGAACAATAAAAGTTAATTCAACATTATTTTTATACAAATTTAGTGCATGCTGAGTACTTTTATAAGTCAATAAAGTACGCTCATCCTTGAGTAAATAAAATTTTTGTAGGGACATAAATTATTACTATAAACGTGATATACCTATTACGGGAGAAAGAACGCAATACACTTCCTTTTTAGGAGTCTTTATAGTAATAATTCTGTCCCAATTCAACTACTTAATGCTAACAGGGAAACAAGAATGCACAAAACACTGGAAGATCTATGAATTTTTCACGGGCTGACAAACAGTATACAAATACTTTTGAAAGTTGCAGGTTTTACCTTCTTTCAATCTAGCTGCAGGAGGTGGTGGTGGTGGAGCCATTTTAGCTGCTAAAAGTTGTGGTGCAGGGAGACCATGATCTTCAGCTGAAAATAAACAAATAGAAATATAATGATAAGTGTCATCTAAGTTACACTTCACAAATAATTCCTAGAATTCATTAAAGTTTGGGGGAAAATTTTTTTATGTGCCTTTATAAAAATAACTAAATATACTTTAACATGCCAGGCTTAGCATCTAAACTTTCAAATATCAAAGTTCTAGCATTTTAATAATTCCATGTTAGAATGAATAGTTTTATACAAAACTTTAGTTATTAAAATTTGATACCTTCAAATGAAAACAACAAACTTAACAACAACAAAGCAACAACAACAAAAATTACTTCTATAACTGGACCCCATATGAATACAAAATAGATAGTTAAATTATACAGTTTTGTTCGTCTCAGTAAGAAAAAATAATTAAAACTTCCAACTTCCTGATTCTTAAATTTAACTGAAACATGACCTGAATAATACACATCTTTTATATTAAAAAATGCTATTCTTTGGATTTGAAGTTTTGTAATTTTTGAAAATACAAATAAACATGACTAAAATAAGGAATATACAAATGTCACATAGACACAGTTCAACATGTGCAAATGTTGCAGATACAACAATGTGTTTAAGTTTATACTAGCACAAGCATTCATTAAAACGCAACACAACTAACCGATCATACGTTCAGACATGTCGATACACAGTGGATGCATTGTAGAAATTGACATAGACCGTGACTTGAACATTTTTAGGGATCTCGGTTTCAGTGCTACATTAAATTAAAAATAAAGTTCACAGGATCAGTCAAATAAAAAAAAATAACGTAGAGAAATAAAAAGTTATTTACCTTCAAAGAATGGCAGTGAATCTAAAAAGGAAACAAAATGCCAGATATACATATCAAACCATGTGACCTTGCTTTAAATCGACGAAATATATACAGCGTGACTCATATTCAGCTGAATTCTGCTTGTTCTGAATAACCCAACAGTTAACCCAACAGTTATATATACTGAATAACCCAAAAGTTGTATTAAGTACATTTTGCAAGTAAATGAAACAGTTTTCGAATTATTAAAGACAGGTAGATTCAGGAAATTAAACAAGTTCATAAGTTTAGCTGAAAAAGAGCTTAAAAAATACGTAGAATTTTAATATATATAGTCTTAATAAAAAGGATACATCAAGCAGGGACATGTTTGCATTTCTTCGATTTGATCATAGGTGCTTAGTTTTTCTAATGTGTTTTGATTACTGTATTTGTGAAACCCTGAGTACAAGGTTGTTAAAACTTTCTAAGTAGATTAAAATCTCCTTAAGGATTCGCGAAATTCAGGGTGGACTGCTTCTTAAAAATGTACATAAATTTTTTGTACAAGCTCTGCCTTTAAGGGCATATGTTAGAAGAATTCTGTTGGGTTATTCAGAACATGCAGAATTCAGCTGAATATGAGTCACGCTGTTGTTCAGGCATTTGTGAGAGAAAAAAATACCGAATTTAGGGATAGGAGAATTTGCATAGATGGAGTACCCAACCAACAATGGGAAAAATTATCTTCTGTTGCATGCTAAACTCTAATCTTTTATTGTGGTTGAACTAATGGCAGTTAAGTGGTTCTTTTAAAGTCATCAAATATGGACTTTGTAAAGTTTCACATATTTGTAATGTAGTGTACAGCTTGGAAAAGATGGAAAAGAGTAAAGAAGCTGACAGTGTATATTGTCTGAGAATGGTTAGAAGATTTTATAGTACTTTTGTCTGAAAAAATTGTTCTCTTACAGGTAAATGATTCACTGTAATAAAATTTTAAGATAATAAGATTTTAAATTGGAAGCATATTTGGCAAAATCTTGACCTATTTAAAAAATTTAGTGTTAGCAATAATATCAGATGATTAAAAAGTAATTAAATCCAATATTTTAGGTTGGTTTATAGTTGGGTCCTAAAAAAAAGCCTAGTGCTTTGTGGCACTGAGAGATGTTTAAAAGGTTAAAAAATTAGCAAAACTTAAAAAATACAATTTCAAATTGGTAAATATTTTAAGTAGGTAGTAATAGTTTTAAGTAAATCAAACTTTAAAATCAAAACACATTAGACCATCCATAACGTTTTCCAGAACCCATTTGTCCTAAGAAATGTAGCGACAAGTATAACCAAAATTCACACCTCTTTTTTTTTACAGTAAAAAAAAGGGTTAACATTTTTCACACAAGTATCACATTTTTTGTAACTTTGCATTTCACAAATTAATATCCAACTACCTTTTATAGGTGAGGGTGGCGGAGGCAATCCAGTTCTAGGAGTTGGTGGTGGTGGAGGCAATCTAGCTTCTCGAAATTGTGGTGCAGGTAGACCATCACGTTCAGCTAAAATAAAAAAAATTAACAATGAAATGGTATCATTCAAATTTTCGTTACGCTTCACAAATAAATACTGGTTATTGCATGGTGCTGCGTGCAATACAGTGTATAATTTTCCAGTTCTTTAACTTTTGCAGAAAATTATTTTACAAGCCTTTAATAAATTTACCGAATATACTTTTAAGATGCCAGGCTTAGCATCCAAAATTTCAAACATTGAGTTTTAATAACTCCATGTCAGAATGAATAGTTTTATACAAAACTTTAGTTATTAAAATTTGATACCTTCAAATGAAAACAACAAACTTAACAACAACAAAGCAACAACAACAAAAATTACTTCTATAACTGGACCCCATATGAATACAAAATAGATAGTTAAATTATACAGTTTTGTTCGTCTCAGTAAGAAAAAATAATTAAAACTTCCAACTTCCTGATTCTTAAATTTAACTGAAACATGACCTGAATAATACACATCTTTTATATTAAAAAATGCTATTCTTTGGATTTGAAGTTTTGTAATTTTTGAAAATACAAATAAACATGACTAAAATAAGGAATATACAAAGGTCACATAGACACAGTTCAACATGTGCAAATGTTGCAGATACAACAATGTGTTTAAGTTTATACTAGCACAAGCATTCATTAAAACGCAACACAACTAACCGATCATACGTTCAGACATGTCGATACACAGTGGATGCATTGTAGAAATTGACATAGACCGTGACTTGAACATTTACACGATACAAAACATTAGTTGATTAAAATTTGATCCCTTGTGCTGCACATTTCAAAACAAAACAGCAAATCCAACAACAACAAAAAAGACTCATTTCTGGAACTGAAGCCGATATAGACATAAAATATTTAAATTATTTAGTTTGGTCTGGTTTAGTGACTAAAAATTTTTTTCTCAAATTCAACAAAAACATGACATGAAGAGTACATAGCTCTTTGATTAAAAAACAAATCTATTACATTATCTGAATTTGAAGTTTTGTAATTTGTAAAAAATACAAATAAACATGACTACAATAACGAAGTGCATAAAAGGTATATTTATTTGTCATGTAGTAATGGTTCAACATGTGTAAATGTTACAGATCAATCAGTGTTTAAATTTATACTAACACAAGCATTTGTAAAACAGCAATATAAATAATCAAATATCATTAGCTTAGTCGTTACTATTGTCCGACAGCCTTCTAATGAAGATCAAACCTCAAAAGCTAATCCTTAGTGAATATTTTTATAACCCCATATTTTTTTAGGATTAAGTGAAACTTGTTTTTGGAAACTAACAAACTATATGTGTGTGGGAAATAGTCACACCTTTTGAACTTATTGGTGAATGATTACCAATTTCAGGTCGCGATGGAGGTAATCGAGCTCCCAGAAGTGGTGACGATAAACAATTTATTGCACCTAAAATAAAACAGTTTAAAATATTATTATCCAAACTTTTAAGTCACACTTCACAAGTAAATGCAATTATTAAAGTTCTGACATTTCGATGACATCAGCTAATACCATTTATATAAAAACATGTTCAAAACGTTTTTTTTTATCTATTGATTGTATTGTGTAGAGTATGAAACACTGATCAAAATGATTACATAATCATGTCCTTTCGAAAAACGATTAGAGATATGCAAGCTTTTGATGACATCTTTAGAACATTGGTTCATGGCTAACTTAATTCAAGCGACAATTAATAGAAAACAAAGAAGCGATAAAAATTAATTATCTGTGACTTTTTTCATCAGGAATTTTATGCTGATCTATTACTTTTAATTTTAAGATAATAAAAATGTACAGCACAAGACTCCTTGTGCTGTACATTTTAACAAAAACAAAATTCAACAACAACAACAACAACAAAAAACCACTCTTGTAACTGAATCCAATACAGATATAACATAAATAGTTAAATTATATAACTTTGTCTGGTTCAGTGACTGAAACGTATTGTGCATTGAAAACTTAAGACATTTTTTTTAAATTTAACTAAAACATGAAATTAAATGAGTACAATAGTATATTTATTTGTCACAGAGTAATGGTTCAACGTGTGCATGTGGTGCAGATTTAAACACAACTAACAGTATATAACTTGATGTAGAAACCAACTTTGTATTTGCATATGTAAAGGAACGTAACGGATCCATGTTTTAGTGTTAAAAAAGAGTAAAACAGAGTCCACAGGATCAATCAGATAAAAAATGTTTGTTACTAGGTTTTTTTTCTATTTTTTCTATTTTTTCTATTTTTGATTGCAGTATTTTTTATATGAAACTACTGTGTATGAGGTTGTCAAAACTTTCTACATTTTTCAAAATTTCCTTTTGTGCATGTAGTACAGATTTATAGCACAGTGGTGAACACAACTAACTGTATATTAGTTCACATTCATATTCAACTTCATAAAAGTCTGAGCACTCCAGGGAGAACCGTCTTCAAAAATTCACACAAACTCTTTCTGCCAAAAGTGTATCTTTATTATGTCTATAATTTATTAGATCGCTCCTACTTTCCACAATAATACAAAATCGATGTTTGGTGGCTATTGTTTCTTCCATAGAATGAAAGCGAATATTATTATTATTATTATTATTATTCCTATCTTTAATTATAGGTTATTTTTTAGGTGATTTTCTTTTATTTCCTTACATTGCTTTTTTGTCTATATTTTACCATAATCTCCAAAAGTACACCTTATAATGAGAGCAATAAGAAACTGCTGAGACGCACCTACTACTTTTTCTAAACTATCTTGGTAGGACGTAGCTACAGATTTTGAAGGTGTGGGTTTTCGAGGTAATCTAACTTGTAGAGGTAATGGTGAATGCTGATCGTCTTTAGGTGGTGGTAAAGGTAATGGAGCTTTAAGACCCACTGGTGAAGATAGACGATTTCTTGTAGCTAAAATGAAACGATTCAAAATAAAAATGGTATTATCCATATTTTCTAAAAACATTTCATTTATTTAAAAAGAATGCCTTCCAAGTCACACTTCACAAGTAAATGCTAATAAAGTTCTGAAATTTTGATGGCATTGCATTAGCTATGACCCATTTCAAAACATTTTTAAAACTTTTTGTTGGGAACACTGATCGAGATGATGTACAGGACTATGTCCTTTCAATTTTGTTTCCATGTAGTCTCTAGTTACTCATGGAGAATATGACGTCAGCTATTTTCAACTGTTCCTAAATTATATGATCGTAAGTTAATGACCTCACAAGTTTAAAAATGATTTTGAAACCCATCAATTTTAATTTGTTAACATTTAAATGATACATACCATTTGGTAAACATATATCCACTTTGTCTGTTACACAGTCAGCGTATTATTATATAAGGCTTGGAAAAATCAACCGGTAAACAAATCAAAAAAGAGTATTGTTTTAAAAAACTTTAGTGATCAGGCCATATTAAAAAGGCTTTCTACAACTATTTTTTACCCTGTTGCTTCCGTTATGTTCTAACGAAGGCAATATTAATTATTTTGATAAAGTCATCAACTTCTAGCTTTCAAAGTGGGTGTGTTGACCCAGTTTTCAGAAATCGCACTAATTTTTGGTTTAAGGTCCTAGATAGACAATCATGAAGAATTTTTTGTTTGCTGTGGAGTAATTTTACGAAATTCTGTCTGGCCCTAAAATTATTGGCTTGAAAAAATTGTACAAGATTTAGCCTGGTTGCTGTCTGATGTCATTAAATAAAGATATTATCTCAAGAGCCCTTCTCCAAAACCTAACAAATGAAGGTATATGAAATATAACCAAATAATGTAAAATCCCAAATCTACTGATAACATTGACAAGTGTAATTTGACAGGTGTGTGTATTACTTACATAGAAACATCATTCATCATCATTCTCAGCTTAACATATGTGCTTCATGCTCATATGGGTTGGACGGGTACATCAATGACATTCTGATCTAGACTGTATGAGTTTTAAACCCAAATTTACCTACATCAAGTCTGTCCTTTTTAACTCCTGGCAAATCTTTTTCAGGCTACTTATGGGCTTATCCCAGGAAATGTCTTTAGGCTATCTTATTCAGTTATCGTACCCCATTCTTTCCAAGTGCCCAACAAACTCAACCTTCTTCTCTCGATAACCTCTTTAACACTACGAATACTTGCTCCTTATCTCATCTGAACTCTCTCTGTCTATCAGACTGGTGTTACATATCCATGTAATCATTCTTATAACACTCCTTTGTAAACAGTCAAGATCTTCCTTCTTTATTGCCCATGTCTTACAACATAAATCACCTACCTCTCACCTCAACGGAAAAGACTCTGCTAGTTAACAAAAAAAGTAACTCTCTGAACTTGGTCTAAGCAGAACATATTCTGCAAGTAACACTTTTATTAAAACCCTTTCACTACCCAACATATTACCTAAGTAACAGAAATTCTTAATCATCTCCAACAAGTCACTGTTGCACATCATTACAGCTGAAAATTCTCTTTTGTCTCTAATCTCACCCTTGCAACGGTTACATACAAACTGAATGTGAGCAACTTTATTTCTGCAAACTCCACAAGAGCACTTTCCAATCACAAGGTCAAACTTAGCTTCAATGCTTCCAATCATGTCTTTAGACTTTTCTGCGTTCACTTTCAAGCCTTTCTCTTCTAGTTTGCTTCCACTACTTAAAATTTTCCACAAATTCTTCCATAGTCTTAACTATGAGAAACAATTTTTTGCATCTAATAACTTCAATAAAAACCCCGTCATAAACTCCATTGACAGCGCTTTTAAGACTAAACAAAACAACAATGGACTAAGTACAGATGTACGCCAACATTTATGCTAAATTCATCACAAAGTGAATTGTAAGTTCTGATACGAATTCTAGTTTTACTGTACATAGACTGTACCATAATTTTCTCTATGTGACCCAGGAGATTTTTCGAAATCTACAAAGAGATGCTTTCTCTTTCCTAAATACTTATACTTAAGTTGTCTTAGTAAGTATAATACAGCTGTAGTTTCTCGCCCTGGAAAAAATTCAAATTTCATCCTATCTATATCAATTCTTTTACTAAGTAACCTCTCAATCAGTCTTTTAATATATTTTATTACTTGATAACCAACTTCAACCCTCTGTAGTTACCAATGTTTTCGGCATTACCCTGCCCTTGAAATAATTTACTATTACAGTTGACTGCTAGTCACTCAGAATAACACTATCCCTATCTCATTGGCAAAACTTGTAATAAACTCAACTCCAGTATATCAAGACACTTTTACAATCTTTGCAACAATACCTGCAGCCTTGCCAATTTTTATTTTCCTAATTGCCCCACCTACCTGTTCTGTTCTGTCCTGGCCTGCATAGCTGGTCTTTTTATTGCATTATTGTCATGCAATTATGCTCATTTCACTCAAATTCTGTGTCAAGCGAACTGTGTACTAACCAAGAGACCATCATCATTACGTATACACTTGTCACCTACAACATTAATCTTCATTTGCTTGCTATGTTAAAACGTCTGTACCAAGCGCTTTTGGTTAGGAACTTCAAGTTCTACCCTGCGCCTTACCACTATTAAGGTTATGGGTTGTAGGTATTTATACAAAATAATTTTTATTAATCTTAATAATCGATTGACTTTTTTTCATTATAAAGTTTATTCATTATTCGTTTTGTGAGCACCCTAGTTTTCAATCGAGCAAAAAAACCCTTCTCTAAGTTTGATTGCACCCTACTAAATTGATTTTTTTGTTTATTCAGCTATTTTTTTAAGTATGCTGGCTTGTATTTTACCTTTCATGCTTCTTTAATTTGATAGGCAACTGCTAATATGAGTTAAATCCAAATGACAATAAGGAGAAATAAATATTTTTTACACTTTACTATAAAAGAGTGTTTTAGTTTAGTCCTTTCTCATCGTTTTTGTATACAAAAAAAAAACAGGCGAAACTTCAATCCTACACAACACAATTCATTTTATTGAAAAAAAAGACAGTTAATAATGAATAGTGTCAGTGCTAGTTATTACCAAGAATTCTGTAACTTTAAACAACTTAAATCTCAGTTCTATGTCCTAAAATCCATTTCTTGAACTGTTCTGACTTTTTGCCCACAAATCTGCCGTTATTAGGCTGAAAAGAATTTTCTCAAAAAACTAACTTAAGGGTCTATTGTTCCCTTTCTTTTTGCACAACATCAAAAAAAACTAATAATCCAGTCATCAGACAATTTCGAAAATCCGTATTTTAGGATATTCAATTTTTTCTCAATAACTGACCTTGTCACATTTGAGGGCCTATTTTTCCCTGTCATTGTGCACAAAATTAGAAAAAACTAAAGATCCAATCGTGATACCCGTCTTAAAACCATATTTTTAGGAATGTTTTGCCTCATTTTGTGCACAAATCCATCAATTTTGAGCGGATAAGATCTTTCTTAAAAAACTGACTTTCACATTCGAGGGTGTATTCTCTATCTTTGTGCAAAAATCCCAGAAAAAACTAATGATCCAATTCTGAAAAAAGTTGGTTATGAATGCACAGACGGATTGACTAAGGTCAATTTATAGGCCCTCACCTGTGCCAAGTAGATCTAAAAATGAATTTTTTTGTTTCTCAGTAAATTTGATGTTATTTCTCAGTACAGTGCCTTACATGCCATAGCGAAAACGTTGCATTCATAAAGGTAGATTAGAAAAAAAGCTAGTTGGCTGATCACTTTACAACCAAGAGACTGCTGGTGAAATATGTCAGCATTTCTTTATAATATCTATCTTTTGACTCCTAGCTAATTGACTGTGATAAACTTCTTGAAATATTATTCAATGAAAAAGAACATAGGCGTTTCGGATTTAAAGGTGGCTGAAATTTTGAATTAATATTGTAAAGTAGTTCACATTATATATAATACAAGTAAATTTTACCTAGGCCTAGACAATGCTTAGTGATGGTTTTACTAATAATTTGTAACTGCATAAGATATGATGTTGCTGATTATTTTTAGGAGGATTAGTAAATTTAATTTTTATATACTTACGTTCAAGCAGTCACGTTTTGCATTGCCAAAATTTAAATAGTAGAAGATATTTAATTCTCTAAAATTATATACCCAATATTCCTACATCTTTTTTGCATTGTATCTCAAAGATAATCCTGATTTTTGATTTAGTTGACTAAAAGTTGCACCGCAGGTCATTATATGAGTATTTAGCGGTCATAGCACCATTGTTTATAAATTACTTCATAATTGTCTAATTAGAAAACAGAAGTAAACAGTGAACTAAGGAATGCGTTACCTGATAATGCTGCAGCAGGACGAGATTTTAGAGGTGGTGGTAGAGACTTTTTAGCTTTCGCAAACCGTGATAGAAGCAGGCCCTCTCCTCCAAGTGGTGTTGGATGACGACCATCTTTTGTAGTAAGTGGTGGAGGTAATCCAGATGGTGGTGGTGAATATGTAAGATCTTTCTCAGGTAATAGCTTGGTATTGGCTAAAATAAAAAATTTTAAACTTCTGATCCATTTGAAACCGCCTTCCAAGTCACACTTTCTAAATAACTGATAGCATAGATGTGATTCATTACAGGGGGATAGAGGTCTAAAAGGATATTTGTTACAAGCAACAAAATTACCAAATCATTGAGAGATGACTTTAACAAAATTACCAAATCATTGAGGGATGACTTTAAAAATATTACCACTTATCTGTTCAGTCACAGTCATTGTTTCGAAAGTGATTGAAATCATTTTTGGCTATTTATTGGTCGAGGAGATAATTAGAGGATCGGAGTGCGAGAAATGATATTTTTAGAAGTTGATAGGAAATACTATTGATAAAAGTTTCTCTGTTTATAGTATGTATGGTTTCTTTCACTCTTCCTGCTATCCGACAGAACTTCTGGTCTATGATATTTTTATTGTCGAAGTCAATAATATGATAATTCCGTAATTGTCAAAACGTAGCCTAGTATAAATTTTCTTTTTTATTACATGATAATACCTATATTATTCAAAGAAAATAACTGAATGGATATGTGGTAATATTTGTAAAGTTATTAAACGGCAATATGGTGAGATTGTTAATAAAAACTAGATTAAAAATTGCAAGATATTCAGATATTATTCCAAAAGACCTCTGTCCACATTGCAAAGTCAAAACGGAGGGAAGTCAGAAAATACTACTTGGTGCAAATCCCCAATTGTTGCATAAGTGGATTCATCTTATAGTTAGGTGGTGAGAAATAACCTATTGATTAGGATGACTGGAATTGACCAGAATATACATACGGTACTGTCAGGTATATTATAATAATTTATTAAACACAACATTCTTATGTATGCTGTCATGGCAACAATGGGGTGCCACTTTAGACCTTAAAAATCTTGAAAATGATCACAAAAATAAACAAATTACACAGCTTATATTGAATCTGTAATGAAAAATTGAAGCTGAAACTTGTTTACGTACATAATAAGGTAAATTGCTAAAAATAATTGTGCAGAACTCTAAAGCAGGGTTTACAGGATTTAAATGAAAGTTGCAACTACATATGCTAATATCAGCAGCAAAAATCTAAAAAATCTTAAGACAAAACCACATTTTTGTCAAACTACCTAAATTACAAATTATGCGACGATGTCCTTGATATTCTTTAGTGCTGAAACTTGTGAGAACTACATCTGAACTCTGCACAGTTGGAAGCTAAGGAATCATGACTGGGAACTGAGAACAATGCAAGGAAATGACACCAGTAGTGCAAGTAAAAGAAGAGGAAGTTTTTACAAATTTTTCAATTGGATTCACAAGATTTTGAGGCACCCTACAATAAAAATTAAATATGATGTCTGATGCTGGGGGATGGTCTCATCTAGATAACATTTATTTCGAGATTTTAAGCCACCTAGTACCATGTCAGCACTGCAGAGGCACATTTGTTTTTAGTGGCTATATACATTTTGCTATATACAAGTAGCTATTTACATTTTTTATATAGCTAGCTAGCTACCTACCATGGTTTTCAAAGAATTCTGTCATTTTAAATAAGGACCTTTGCGTATTTTCTTTTACTATCTTTCCATGACAGTAAACAGTCAAGACTTAAGTTTATAGCTTGCTAGTTAAGCAAGGCATTGTATGTTGGTTAATTATGTCACAGGGACAACCTATTTTTCATAAATTTCTGCATATTTTCAGGTTTCATTTGCTGAACAGAATCTATTTTTCATAACTTCTGCAGATTTTCAGGGTTTTTATTCACTATAAGGTTCTCGCAATGACAAGGCATTGTTGTTGTATACTTGTTGTAGCTGGAAGACCTGAAGTCTCTGTCCAGGTTAAAGATTTGTACAAGGTAAACTGTGTCACACGTAGGGTAAGTATGTGTCACATATCCAGTGGAGCGCTTACAGCGTAACATCTTTTTGAAAACTAACATTCACAGCAGTTATGATGAAACCTATTTTTACGTCGGAAAAGCAAATACAGTTGTTTAGCATTTTATTTGCAGAATAAGTTTTTGTGGATGTATAAAAATTAATTGTGAGTGGAACTAGGTTAAGCTATTAGTACAGGTAAACTAAGATGCAGATTCGGGTGGACACAAAAAATATCTCTCTGAAAACTGTGAAGATTTGGCACTGTGCCTTAGAAGCACATTCCTATTTTCTCTGCGCTATTTAAACTTAGGGCAGGTTTTATCTACCTGACTTATTTTAATCATGAGAATCGCATTTAATGTTTTCTGCACAAGTCTAAAATTACTGATGACAGAAAATGTCAAAATTTGCTATTCCTCAAATATGACATCATAATTTATGCAGCATAATTAAATCTGAGTTCTTTAAATGTGAATATCTTGGAAACGAAAAGAGCTTTTTGAAAAATTTAAAAACACATGTTAACCAACTTTTTATGCTCTATAATATAAGTCCAACATCATCTTATACCTCGGGTCCCTTTAAGCTATAATAAGAAACAAGAAAGTATCATGTTTATCTAGTTAATGTTTGTATCAAAGAAAAAACAATAGGTTAATATATTATTGATACTTATTAGTCTGATTTGACCTCGACTTAATGAATACTGATTTGGACTGGCCACATTTACCATTGTCTTAGCGGAAAAAAAGTAGTTTGGCAGATAGAGTATTTATTCAGACCTTAAGCATGATTAAAAGATCACAATTTCGACAATCACTCATTAAATCATGTCCACTGACAGGTAGTATATTAATGATACACAAACATTGCTTGCATTCATCAATATTATTTTTTAAATTGTTTAAATTACAGTTAACCTTATGTTTGTCCTACTTACCTTTGACAATTCCTTTTCTCATTATTGAGAATGGACTTGACATTGTGAGTATACCCCTTTTTGATTTAGCTTCATCACCTACATAAGAATCCTTCTGGCCCATTCCAACCATCACACCCTAAGAAATCAAGAGGCAAAACATAGAAATAGCAAAAAACTTAGCCAAAACTCAACGAAGTAATTGATGTAATGTTGTGTCATAGTCACCTGATGTCTAGGTCTTCCAACTAATGTTGGCATAACAATGCGCGGTTTTCTCTCCCCAGAAAAACCAGCCTATAAAATAGCAGATATGTTTTAATATAATGCTTTATATCTTAGACTTTATTAACATAAATAAATAAAAGTTTATTCATTACGTCACTAAAAAGCATTTTTAAATTGATAAGGAATCAAATTGTTTGAAAATCATTTTCGAAAATGTTTAACTGGTAAAAAGACATTTTGAAAACACCCACCTACCTTCAAAAAAATGACCTGTTTTACAAAACTACTTTAAAATGACTACTTTTACTAAATTACCACTGTTCCCAACTCTTATTCAATGTTCTTTAGTATCATGATAGTTTTTGGTAAAAACAATTTTTTTAACAACTTTCCATAAAGTGATAATTCTTTAAATCAAACTTTAGCCTTTTGTAGTTTCATGAAACAGATTTAAAATGTAATACCATACTCGAGTGTGATATTTTCACATTTTTTAAGAGACGAATATTCAGAAGTTTGCGATTTTAAATTTTACTGAGGTAGCTGTGTACTAAACGGCAATTATAGCAGTAGGCATTTAGTACTAGCTAACTAGCCAGCTATAAGTATGTACTATAATAACATCTCTGGGAGTTTTACTCATAATTTTGATTATATCTTTGTATTGATCTGACAAGTTAAAAAGTTGATTTAAAAAGCAAGAATCTGAAAAGTTGATCCAAGAGTCGAAAATCTGATCTGAGAAGCTGAAAGGCTGATCTGTAAAATTAATAGTTTCAATCGTTGATTGGCCATAAAGGTACTGCCATCATACCATAGAAATGAAAGATAGAGCCATAGATAGAGCCTTGTGGCCTTACTTTTTTAGATATTGCTTTAAAAAGGTTTGGCGACTGATAAAAAAAGAAAATATTAGGATTTCTCCATCATCTGCATTTTGCTGAAGAATGCTTCAAAAGTGACATGATGCTCAGGGTGCTTATATAATTTTTTTTGGGTTGGTATATTCAGATGTAAATCAAGAGAAGCACTTACTAAAACTTTTATTTTGTGTTTTGTTTAATTTTTTTGTTTAGAAAACTATAATGGTCGTAAAATAAAAAATAGAAAATATATATGTAACAGGTATAAATGACAAGTCCTAGAGCGTAAATTGTTTAGGGCTAAATTTCCTGTACATCAATGAGATAATAGCGTAACGTTTAAATGACAAGATAAACATAAACATCACACATGAAATTTCATATAGACATTATTTCGAGAAGAAAGCGCAGTGGCTTAAATATTTGAATAAGTGCTAACCTTGGTGCAAGTAAGATATTCAAATAACCTGAAATTGTGAAAAAGTTTTGGTATAGTTTGCTTTGTACAAAAATAAAATTCAATAATATTTTCTCTTTGCATACTTTGCTCTTCTTTAACCTTTTTTGTGATATGCTTCTACATTATACAGAATATAAAACTTTTGTTGCTTTTGAAGCCTATAATTTTATACCTGCACATCTGCATGGGTTGTCATTAGGCCACAGAAACAAAAAATACAACACATTCTGAACAATTTTTGGTCATGTATTATAAAAAGAACCTTCCTGAAGGCAATATCAACTGTTTTAAAATTTAAATTCTCATTTAGAAATAAAAGGTACCTTACCTTCATTTCATGCATACCAGTATCCATTATTACAGCTCCTTTAACCTAGGAAACATAACAATTGATTTTGAAGTTGTTACGAAAATAATGATGCTTGATTCTTGAAAGAAACTTTTACTTCCTAATGAAATTAAAATATTTAATTCTTTTCAACTGACTTTATAGCCATTTGATTTTGTCGGCCAGGAAATTATGGCGGGAAATGGATGTTCATTTAACCAAATTTAACCTAGGGTTCAGTAGGGTACGGTTCATTGAGACCATTTTGTTGCTAGGATAACAATGGGGTAACAATGTACAAATAGGGTAACAATTACTGAAAATACGGTAGAAAATTCTGTAGAAAATGACTGATACAAGTAAATCCTAAAAAAATACTCATAAAATGGTTAAATATTATTGATTTTTTTTTTTTTGCTTTAGCCTTATATTATAGCATAATTATTTTTATTTATTTTTATTAAGTCCAGTGTTAATCCGTTGCTATTTTTGTTCTTAGAGTGCCAAATATAATTAGCTTGTGCTTCATTCTATTAGGAAGTGACAAAGAGAGACCATACTGGTAAGCGTTTTATTTATTTACAAATAGAGCGAAATGATTTCAATTATTTACACAAAATAAAAATTTAATCTGACCTCCACCTTATCCATTAGATTACTTTTCTCTTCTATCAAAAATGATGCATCCAGATCTTCACAATTATCATCTACCAAAAATGATGCATCATCATAAATATCATCCCAGTCAACAGAATCATAAGAGACACCATCAGAGTCACAGTCACTAACTGGGACAGAGTCACAAAATTGATAATAATTTTCTTCCTTTTCTTCTTCTTCTTCAACCTATTAAAAAATTGAGATAAAACTAAAAATACATGCCTCAAATGCTGATCAAAAAATTAAACGTGACAATGTCAACAACATTAATTTAAGGTGGGAGTAACCCTTTTTAGCTGTTCAACAATCTATTGTTATCTATACAAATTTCCTTTGTTATTTCCTGAAAATTTAGTCCTTCAGGCACAGAAACAATTTTGTTTAAATTTTTAATCTGCTGCATCAGCAAATATAGTCAGTTATAGACATGCAACAAAAAAAGAAAAGAAATAGCTTTTACGAGCTCCAAAGTTTTACGGAAAACTTTTATTTTTTTTACAATAGCCTTTTGTTTGTTTTGAAAGAAATCTCATTAGCATGCTGCATCTAGGTGCTGTCAAAAGACAATATTCAAAATCAAAAGAAAATTTCAGCACACCTTTTTAAAGCTGTATGATTTACAAAGCTTGTGTTAAAATTTTAAAGAGAAACGAAAATGCTATCAGCGTTTTCAGAGTTTATTGTTACTTAATGCACCATCTTTGTTGTTATTAATGTTTTTCTTTAATAATTACTTCATTTCTTTCTAGATAATTTCCCAAGTGCGTAGCTCTAAAGCTATATTTGACAGAATTAATTAATTATTTACAGAATTGTTGAAGCTAAATATTTTTTGTGAAAGATAATAGTATTACAGCTATAAACTCATGAAAAGTGTGTGATAACAGAAAAAATATGGATATATAGTCTGAAAATAACCTTTTGTAACTAATTACGTGAAAAAATATTTCTGATTTTTAAAAGGGTTACTGCCACCTTAATGTTAATAGCTTAATTCAAGTTAACAATTACAATGTACTTATAGCTTTGAGACCAAATAACTTGAAAATTGGTGGAAAAAACATACGTCATCTCCCGCATGGGTAACTAGAGACAACCTGAGACTACAATTAGGCCAATTTTCTAAACCTTGGTACTCCAGTCTGTTTAAAAAAGGACAGGTTGATGACGTCATCAGAAGACGTTCAAACCCCAATACCTCTGTAACCGTTCGTCAAAAGTACACAATCCTATACATTTTTTAGCAGCGTTTCAAGCTCTACACATAGGAACAACGGGTTATTGAATTTCTTAACTTTTTTGTTGGTTTTGCTACTGTCAGCAAGACTGATTTCTCCTTAACAGCTGAACAAAACAGCAAGAATTCTATGCTTTATTTTAATCAGAGATTCAAGCTCAAACATTACAGGTAACGACTAATAAATAATTGCAAAAAATATTGCCAAAGTGGACTAGTTCTTTAAATAATTAATGAACTTAATTAAAAAATGTTCTTTTTCATTGAGCTGTATTTTACGATAAGGTTCAAAAAGCTAAGGCATATTTTGCTCCCACATATGCATTATTTTGTACTTAAGAGCTGCTCTGGAGTTCAGGGACAAAGTAAAATTTACTTTATTTTTCACCAATGATGTTTAGTGACATTATATCTATAGCATGTTGAAGGATCTTTGTGTTTAATTTGATTGTTTAACTTAATTTCAACTAATTTGTATTAACATAAATGTAAGTTAACATAAATATATTACCCCAAAATTTAAATATTATAAATTAAAAGACATGATCACATATATTATCTTGCAATAAATTATTTCGCTGTTAAACCTCATAAACTGTGATTGAAATTGAACAATCATCTGCCAAGTATATTACAGTGATTTATGCTCGGTTTATATGATAAACTAGCTATCGCACTTGTTCTCAAGAAATATTGTCATATTCGTTTTTTTCGTTTTCATATATTTCACTCGCCTAAAGCCTTGTGAAATATGTAAACAAGAACATAAAAAACTCGAAAATATATTTCTGATATTTTTCACTGTGTGATAACTACCACATATAATAAGTTAATAATTTTTGATAACATATTTGATAGACAATTTTCTTTGTTTGCCTCGTTCTATACACTTGTACAAGCATCAAGTTTGTATAGGTGAAAATATAACAAACAGTATTTTTAATTAACTCACAATTTCTGGCTCGACTTCAAATGCCATGTAGGATAAGATATCAATTTTTTCCATTGCAAGAAGTTCATCTATTGTTGGTGCCGTGTCATCTTTACTTTCAACCCTCTGAATAAAAAACTACCTTCCTCATCTTGTTCGAAAATGAATCTCCTAGAATACTCTAATGCTCTAATAAACGTTTCAGGTGTTTATTTAATTTCCAAGATTTTTAGGGTTGTTTATTGAAGGTAGGTATTAAATAGACACTGGGTGTTTATTAAAATATGAATATTTATTTTTGGACGTTTATTAAAAATAGGAAATCCAAATATTCATTTTAAATATCTTAGGCATTCTCATCACAAATTCAAATTAATAATTCCTTGAGGGAAACTCTAATAAACTAAGAGGAAGGGCAAGTTTAGGGACAGGTGTTGATTAGAGCATTATTATTATAAGAATTGTTACATCTAATAACGTATACCTCTCTTTCTTCGATGGCTACAAAACTTGTAAATTTAGTTACAATTGAGAATTCAATACTCATATCAATAATTTGCTTTTTCATTTGCTGTTTTATCATCTAAATATATTTAAGGGAAATATAATCATGATAAAATTTGATATAGCTGTCAAAATGCTTGGATAAATGTTTTTAATATTTTTGAAATAAGAAAGCAAAAAAAAGCAAAAAAAATTTTTGTTTTTAATTTGTACATTTCTAATAAATTTTTTTTGCTGAGTTTTAAGAAAGCTTTGTTTCTTTTTTTAAATATAAAATTATATTTAAAATGATAATACTTGTTCACTATAAAACCAAAAATGGGATTTTATCATCGAAAAAATAAAAAGGAAAGAAAACGCAGGATTTTAGGGGAAAAAAATACAACACACCTCATGTTGTATTTGGTCCTCACTCAACATTCCATTTTCCCAATCTTCAATAACTGCCTTGGCAGCAAGACGATGTATAGACTAAAACAATAGTTTATTTATTTTTTTGTATTCAGCATGCATGTTTTACTAGAATTGCTCCAATTTTAGTAATAAATTAAAGTAAACATTTTACCAAGCCAGTTAATGTGCTTAGTTCAGATGTGGAGACAAGCGTGGACATTTGCTTTCCAGTTACAGAAGCTGTTAATGTTGCCTAAACAGTACAAATTTAGAATAACAGTCAAACTTTATTTTTTTTTAAGTTTTAAATAGTATTTGACAAACAACATACCATAGTGCAATGTGGGACAAAGCCATACACTACTAATCGCGAGCCATTAAACAATGCTGTAATTTTATTCGGTGCCTAAAAAAGATTAATCCGTACCAGATCCTTTGTTAACGCAACAGAACCTCTTTTTCGAAGATTAACACCTATTTGAAAAATGTTCAAGGTGGTCTTCACAGATTATAAAACAGTTTTTCACACCTGTAAAGGTTTTGGAACATCATAATCATTTTGTACCCAATGAACTTTAACATCTGTCAGAACGGGTTGTTGAGACTTCTCGATTTGCATTTTCACCTACAAAATGTATTACATAAGCATTATAAACCTCGTGGACATGGTTTGACTTTGTATGGTTATGGAATGGAGCTGTGCACATTTCCATTTTAAACATTTTATTAATTCACATACTTTTTTCTCCCATTTGGATTTCAAACTTTTATCAAAATATTCAAACCAACCACTTCCAAGGTCTGCAATTCTTCTTAACACATGTTTGTTAGCTGTTGAACTAAAAGAGTAATGTTAATAAGAAACATGATTTTATTTATTATTAGTATCCAGAACAGAAATAAAACCAATATTGCACTGACCTTAGTCCAAATGTAAACATCCGGATGTTCTTGTTGTTGTTTTTTATTGATGCTAGTGTTGTTACTTCATCTGATATATGTCCATCAGAAAACAAAAACACATTCTTAGGTGACTGTTCTGATCCTAAATGCTGCAGTATAGATAATGGTTTCCAAAGGTGTGTTCCTCCAAGCGATGGTTTCAAAACCTTAACAAGAAAACTATCTATTTTAACACTCTTCCCAAATATAATGTACATATTTTTAGGAAGGATGCAAGGAAAATGTTTAAGTGAAGACAAACTAATGAACAACCACTTTCACAAAGAAGTTCAATTAGAATCGTAATTTATATAAAATCTTAAAACTGTGAGTGGTGGAGAAACTGCAAGTCAACACATAAAATAGTAATTCAAAAAAAAAAAAAATGTTTTAAAACTTACATTGCATAAACAAATTTTTTGAATTTCATTTTGAAATTTTTTCAACTCACAGAGAAAATAATTTAAGTTTTGCAACGAAATATCTTACAAAAAAACTTTTCTAGCTTCGCATTGCTTTAAAAATTTGACAACACTGATAAATAAAAAAAATCATTGCATGGGAAATGATTAACTCAATACATTGCTCTGTACATGGACAATTCAATAACATAATTATGGTTTGCTTTGTACACTGTTCTTTAATCATAGTTTTGAATATATAGTTTAACATAAAAAGTGCTCACCTTTAAGAAAGATAATACAGACTTGTGAGTTTTTTGAGTTTTTGATTTAGGAGCTAAAAACAACTCTTGCTGTTCTAAAAATAATGCAAAATGTCTGTAACCCTGTTTTACTTACTGTATGGATGGACAAAACTATAAATTAAAAAAAAAACATACTTTCACCAAACTTGATGATATTAAAAATGGTTCCCTCTGGTAGATTACTATAAGTTAGATAAACAAGTTTTTGCAGTTCTTTCTCAATACCCTAGAAATAATATGACATGTTTATTCCATTTTAGACATTATTCTTATGTTTTTTATATTTTTATTAACCTAATAATCCTAATAAATTAACCTAAATGTGATGCTCTCTAGGAAAATCGACCACTTCTCTTTTCGTATTAAAAAATACGAAATACGAATTTCGTATTTTTAAAAATAGATTTTCGTATTTTTAAAAATACGAAATCCGTATTTTTTAATACGAAATTTCCGTATTTCGTATTTTTTAATACGAAAAGAGAAGTGTTCGATTTTCCTAGAGAGCATCACAAATCAGTAGAATTTTGATTGCACTTTTTTTAATTTAAGAAAATTGTCATGCAAACGATTGCCATAAAAAAACAATAGCTTAAAAAATGAGTAGAATAAAAAATCAAGCAAGAAACTTCTTAACTTTACCTTCATTGAGTTAGACAAATCAATTAAAAACACAACATCCAACACATCTGTTGACTCACTTTCGAATTCTGGGAAAAATGTCAACATGCAGGCCTTAAAATATAACAAATATGAAAATAAATACAAAAGCATAATTTTTAAGACAAATAGAGCACCTTAAAATTATCAAAGTATCTTTTTAGATATTAAAAACAAGACATACTTGTTTGTTTGAATCAGTAGGATGACGTTGAGCAATCATTCGAGGGACGTGAATTTCAGCAAGATCGATTAACAATTGAAATGAGTCACCAAGTGCTTCATCCATAAGATGAACAACAGATTTTGTAGCAGTTTTCTAAAAAAGTAAATAATGTTCTACTTAAAAAATAAAGTAAATGAAGAAGCCAGATATTTTTTATCAAAATATTACTTACCTTAATTTTTACTGAATGTGTGGGCGAGAAAATTTTTCTTATCTCATACGGCATATCTACGGATAACTGCAGTGAGAATTCTCTAAATCACATTTTGAAGTGCAAACATGTAGTGCGTGAATAAGGTTGACAATGCTTGTTAATAAAATGTGTATACAAATATACATCACTGACACACCTTTTTTTAGCCTGGATTGTTGTCTGAGAAAGGGAATGGTGTAAAACAGTTCTTAATCCAGTACTTAATTAAGTGCTAATTAAAACTACTTTCTATTGTAGACATTAGAAAAAGACACTTATTTAAGGGGATTTTAGTTGAAGAATGGGGTGATATAGGGGGGTTTTATTTGACAATTCACAATAATAAAAAATTAATGTGTGATACCCCAGTGCTTTATCATCATCAACATTAACTGTAGCAACATCATCCTAAAAAAAATAGGTATAAATAAGATTGTTGGTCTCTTTTTAGATGCATCATCAAATCTGAAATAAAACACAATACGTATGTCAGCTAAATCTTACTTGAATTTGAGTAGCCAAAGCAGTTTTCTTGGTCCATGGTGCGACACATCCAGGCAGCACGAAACTGATTTGTTCTCCTTCTAACGGAAGTTCTGCTACGTATGTAATTTTTATTAATACGTCAGCATGCGGTGGGAGATTCCCAACACTTACAGTGAAAACATCCTGCAAAGACCAATCATAAATTAATGTTTTTTCTTTTAAAAATATAGTATGTGATTCTGATCTTAGATTCATTTTGATTAAACTTAATACGGTATTGTTACATAATACAACAAAAAAGGTAAAAATCCTAATAAATATCTTACAGCTTGTTCTTCTTGTTCCTCCATAAGATAAGCACCATGACCTTTGCTGATGGCTTCCTTGTACTCTTTTCGTGCTTGTTCTTTTTCTTTTACATGACCGATTATGTGTTTACCATTAATAAACGCTTCGAAACCACACACTACATGATCAAAGAATAAGTTAAAACATCCATTAATTAATATGCAAATAAAGAACACTTTTTCAATTTTTTTTTTAACATTGGAACATTTTTTTAAAACAATTTTTTAATTACACATACCAGCTGCCATACTGTCTAAAGGAAACACGTATTTCGCTTCGATAGCTACAGTACTTTCATTGGTGTAAGCTTGAAGAACCACAACCTTCAAGAATGATATCGGTTTCATATGTTAAGAAAAAATAAGTGTTAATGCAGCAAAGTCTAAAGTCATAATTAGTAGCTAAGTGTAACCTTGTAGTGTGTAAGTGGCCTTGTGGAGTGTGCAGGAAAGGGGTTGGTAGTAACTCAATTTTTTGTCAGACTTGTAAGCATTGGGTACATAAGAAGTGCAGTAGTAGAGAAAGGTTAGGAGTTGACATTCGGTTTACATGCAAACATTGCAAAGGTGAGATTATAGACAATGAAGTATTTCCAGCTTTAATAGTGTACAACAGTGGCTCATTAGAGTTAGTCAAGAAGGGCTTCTGTTATTTAGGTGATATGTTCCCTAAGTAGATAGTTAGTGAAGGGGGTGTTATAAGAAGTGTTACTTGCAGGATAGATTTTGCTTGGAAAAAGTTCAGAGAGTTACTTCCGTTGTTGACTAGCACTGTCTTGCCAATTGAGATGAAAGGTAGGCTGAGACATAGGCAGTGAAGCAGAAAGATCTTGACCGTTTAGTAAGGAATGATATGAGAATGGTTAGGTGGATGTGTAACGCCAGTCTGAGAGACAAAAGAAGTTCAGATGAGCTAAGAAGCAGGCTAGGTATCCATAGCATTAAAGATGTTATCTAGATAAGAAGATTGAGTTGGTTGGGACGCTTGACAAGAATAGATGAGGATAATCAGGTAAAAAAGCGTAGATACTTGATAGTTCCTGGGGCAAAGCCCAGAGGTAGCCCAAGAAAGATTTGGCAAGGAGGTAATAAGGACAGACTTGATGGAGAGGAATTTGAGTTTAGATCTAACACAGTCTTAAACCAGATTGTAAGAGAGTCATTAATATACCCTGTCAACCCATGCTAGCATAAAAAAAGACGTTATGCTGAGAATGATGACGACGATGATGATGACTTATTGGTCATGGTTTTATTAGCTTGCTTATCTATCGTATGTGCATTATTAATTATGGAATTAACGTAATTTTGTTACAACAATATTTGGCTAGGTAGATAATATTTCATACCTCAGAAGCTAAGTCTTGTAACTTTGCTCTAACATGAACTGCAGTCAGAGGTATTTTGGAATCACCTGTACTTTGCAAGCCAGCAGCAACTTTGTTCAAGGGATTCTCAACATTTTGAACATCATCCAAATTGAAATCTAGTATATAATATGTAAAATTACTGTTGAAACAACATAACAGGTCTGTATTGGTTGTTTACAGTTAGATGTGTCACTACCCTTTCTGAACTAACACGTCTTCCAATATGACCTTTACTACCTAACATATCACCTATGTAACAGAAGTTTTAATATTAACAAGCCACTGCTGTACATCATAAAAACTAAAAAAACTTTGTTGTGTCTAATCTTACCTTTGCAACACTTACAGCTGTTGGCAACTCTTAACCTTCCTGCAATACCACTGCACTTCCTATGTACCCAATGTATTTTTTTATTACTATTATTATTTCTATTAATTACCCATGATAGCCTCTTCAGTTCCTAATGGTAGTGTTATCAATGAGAATCTTGCAAAGGGGGTTCTAGTGCATTTAAAGCTTCCATTTAAGCTACAGAAGGTGTGTAAGTACAACAACCACTCTGCTATACCACTGCCTAAGATATCAATCTTATTCTCATGTTTATGTTTAGGAGAAGAGTGCTTCACACTTTTATAATCTCTAGCATGACTCAGTCGGAATTGAACCCACACCCCTTTGCACTGGAGGAGCAAGCTCTACCACAAGGCCATCAGTCAGCAAACAGTCAGTCGAAAAATTGAGTTGTTACCAATCACTTTCCTGCAAACTCCATAAGGCTGCTTTCCAACTACAAGATCACACTTCGCTTCAATGCTACTAATCATGGCTTTAGACTCTGCTGCATTCACTCTTAACCTTTTTCTTTTAAGCCTTTCTTCTACTTCTCAAGCTTTTTAACTTATTCTGCCATCGATTTCACTATGAAAACTAAATCATCTGCCTACAATAGCTCCCATGGATACTCTGTTTTGAACTCCATCAACAAACGACAAAGGACTGAATAAAGAACCCTGATTTACACCAACTGTTATTATGCTAAATTCATTCAGCACTGAAGTATTACACTTGTGGGACAAAACGTGCTATGCGAACACAACCTGTTAGCTAGTTTTTTGAATTGACAACTCTCTCAAGAGATTCCGATGAAGAACTTGAAGCATAGTCCATCAAGGTACATTCACATGAAGTATGGAATAAAACAGTCCAAAAATTTAGTTTTAACACCTTTTTTCATATAAACTACAAAACTGCGGCAAAGCACCTCAAAGGAGAGTAAAACCTTGGCAAACACTCCTGGGAAGAGATTAAATTATTAACCAAAGGAGTAGGCAGTGAACAAAACTAATCAGCTGGATAGTAAGAATAACACACTGCCTTTACACAAAATATTAGTTTTGGACAAACATGATTTTCACATCAACAAATTCTTCTTACGCAAGTGCTGAACTGGCTGAAGTTTAAATCTGACACTGCTTTATAACAAAATTCAATTTGTTACTCGTATTATTCAACTATTGAATGTTTTAATGCATAACTAGATAGCCGATAAAGCTAAACCAATTGGGGCTTTGTTTATCTTTTACACTAACTGCTTAACTAAATGTGATACAAATGCAAATATATTTTTTTAAAGGGTAATGACAGACAGAATTGGTGCAGTACATCCCAGCTACATAAAACTAGCATAAACAAATTATAACAACTGCTTTTTATTACTTACCTTCGTCTGACTGTTCCATATCAGATTCGATACCTTCATCTTCAGATAGTTCAGGATTAAATTTATGTACAAGAAGGGTGTCTTTTGGCGTTTTAAATTCAACAATATGCCTGAAGTAAAAATTAATACATTTTAACAGTAGATTTACATAGGTGGTGTATGCATTAAATTCGGAAATATCAGACTTACGAAACTTGCAGCCTCGAAACATCATAAATACAATATTCATCATCCTATATAACAAAGAAAGGTTGCACTGATATTCTTAAACTTCAGAGAATTTAGTAACTAAGGGATGTTTATTGGTTTTGATTATGTGCTATGACACATAAAAAGCGAGGTCAATTCCTTAAAACAGGCCTTTGTTTTTACAGTAAAGGATTAAAACTAGTCAGTTTTTTGCCCCATTGCCTGGTCTGTAAAATAATCGCTCTATGTGAAGATGTAACAAAGCATAGTTTTGTTAATTTTTAAAGAAGTATTGAAATTGAAATGAAAGTAATGATAAATTTTTCAGTCAGTACAGGCAGATAACTTTTCATAAACTTGTCTACGTATGAATAGTTAAGTTGAAAATTAATTTATGTATAATGATCAAATCGAAAATTCAAATTTAAATCTATTCATAATGATCACGCATGCAAATTTTCAACTTTTCTATGTTTTTAAATGAAGCTGTACCTTTTTTCTTGATGTTCGCAACAAAATACAATTTCGAAACTTATATATAAGATGCCTTGGAGCCTTTAGGTGGTTGCCTTAGTAATGTTAAAAATAATAAAATATGTTTTTCTACAATATTTTTAACACAGAATTCCCCCAACCTCTTTACTGGAAGAAACATGAGAAAGTATTTCTATTTACATTGTATACAACACCTGTTCATATACAAGATGGTTTAATTCTATTTTATGTGTGCTTTTATTCCTTTCCTTTAAAAACTTTCAATACCACTAACGCATATGTTATGAAGATTTCTGCCACAACGTCAAAAACCTGGAGTGACAACTTCAACTATGGTTACTTCTAAATATAACTTTGAAAGCTTTTTTGAGCATATAACAAATTCGTTATTAATATATATATAGATAACATTGCTTTTTTATTCTGAGCAAAGTTGTTTTTTTTAATGTCAATTCTTCCTTACGTTTACAATATCCCCTTTAATCCATTTTTTTTTCAAAAAAGTAAAATATTTTTCATAATTTTTTTTCTGATTTCGAATTCACCCCATTTGGTATGGGCTTTCTTGGGACATGTAAAGTGTGTGTGGAGGGTTAAAAAAATTACGTATTTTTTAAATGAAGCATTGTTTTCAAAAAATGAAGCAAAATGATGGAGATCTGAATAAGAGTAATTTGACCATATGGTTTTGGTGCGAAACTTTTCGTTGAGAGTAATTATCAAAGTGCAAAGTCAAGGGTGTGTTTTTGAGTTTAGAGTTGTTTTTTTCATAAAGCATTCAAATCGCCAAGTGTGTACTTTATAAAACAAATAAAAAATAAATAAATAAAATAAAATTTACAACAACCACAAAAATACAGTTAAAACGGCAATGTTATCCAGTTAATTAAGTTATTAGGTGTATGTTTTCTTGTTAGGCCAACAAGAATATTGGTTCAAAATAGATTTATGCTTGCAAGTGTATTAGCCTTGCATAATAGAAATACACCATGAAATAAAAAACACCTTACCTTGAATTCGGAAGGCATTTTACTTGTACTTTTCACACCATGTGTGCTGTCAAAACCATTTGGAGGACCAACTAAACTCTGATTAAACTCATAATAATCCTAAAGTAAATAAAAAAACCTAATACCTCATGGGAAGACTTTGTGCCAAATTATATGTTTTTGATCCATTTCGGGAATTTTTATAACCACAAAATATTTGGGGGCACTAATACAAATTGATTCCCCCCAAAAAACTTTTAGATAGTTGCAATTCGCAAAAATTTATAGATTCTAAGAATAACCTCCTAGTGAATGCTTTTGAGAAGTGTATAGCCGGTCAAAAAGGTTTCTTTTGTTAAAAATAATAAGCTTCAAAACAACTTTCAAAGTTTAAATTAGATTGTAAAAATAATTTTTTTTAAAAAACCATCCAATTGCAAAAATTAATACTGATGAAATATTGAAATTTTTTGACTCACAACATGAAAATTAGTTCCTTTCAGGTAAAAGACCTAGTAAATAAACTAGAGCAAAAAACTAAACAAACTATTTTACCTTAGTTTTTCCTAATGACAATTGACATGTTAACATGAATCGGCTACCAGTTAGTGAAGATGGCTTTGAATATTTTATGCATGTTCTACAAATTACAAAGACATTTTTTTTTTACTTATTTTAGAAGGTTGGTAGCATATATTTAATGGAGGCATTTAAGTATTATGGTAGGTTATAAAGTTGAAAAAGCTTTGCTATATGACAATTTTCTTGCTGCTAGTGAGAGGGCATGTTTATTTTTATTTGAAGAAACCTTGAAAAACATCTGCATCAAAGGTCATATCTGTTATATTACTACCCTTATTTGGTCTGTTAAAATGGCTGCACGCAGTTTGATTTCTGATCTCCAGAAGAGTATTTTTTTATGCTGACAGATGAAACTATAGATTTTTTCAAGAACTATCTCTATAATATTAGCTATTGTCTGAGAGGCTGAAATGGTTGCACACAGCTTACAGGTGAACAAAGATGACGACAGATGCAGGAAATATCTGTGCTTGAATCTGCTCATAGAGTTGTATGTCACAAAACATTTGTCAATTTAAATGAATAAAAATTGGAAAATATGTATTTGAGGAATGTATCTATCTGTATGTACCAATATGTATTTTATTATAGAAACTGATAACTTACGTTGGACAGGTTGCAAAATATATTCCATTTCCAAGCATTCCAGCATCTGTACGGCTTCCACCATAATCATCCACCACAATTTTTGGCAACAGTAATCCCCTAAAATAATATTGAAACAATTTTGTTAGCAAAACCAAGGTAAACAATAACCAGGATCTTTTATCAAGTGTGCTACAATCCCAAAAAAGTAAAAAATGACCCAGTTACCAATAACTCTGAATTTTTAAGATTTCAAATGCAATACAGAACACAAACAACATTCTTCTTCTTTTTTTCACACACTTAAGTGTTTGAAGAGTATGTTGCAATACCACAAAAATATAAATGATAAATTGGCATGTATTTTACCTTGACAATATTCCAACAAAATTTTTTGCCTAAAACGGTAAAAATAATACAATCTGTGAGTAAAATTGAACATTACCAAAATAAGAGTTGCATATTCAAGGCAAATTATTAAAAGACCTGAAACAAGCAAACAGTACAATCAAAAAGTATTATTAATTATTTGGAGTTTTGACAGTTAGGATAGCTGATTATTTGATTATTCAGTTAATTCGAACAAAATCGGTTTTCTCTGAACGATCTTTGCTTTTTATGTTTAGAATTTGTCTTGTAATGAAGAAAAAATTATTATTTCCTCTATTAATTTTAAACATAAAGAAAGAAATTAAAAAAACAAACTTAAGTAAGTTAATTCTGGTTTTGGGCGGTTTGGTTTGATCCATATTCTGATTTTATGAATTAAGAAAAAGAGACTCTGTCCATAAGTCGATGAAAGCAATTAATAAAATAATACAATTCATTATCAACAACAAAAACTAAAATAAATAAATTGAAGTAGCACCTCAGAAGCATGGAAAAATGGTCCTGACTTGTCACAATGCAATTTTGGTTCTGAGCAGCGATCCAACTCAAATATATTTAAAACTTCAATTTTTTCTTCACTGTGTAGAAAGAAATTATCATTATTATATACCAATGCAAAGATTATTGCATATCTTCTCAACACCTCAGAAACAAAAGCAAACATCAGCAGTAAAACAATTTTTTGGAAGAATTTCGTTGAAGTGAAATTCGATATGGTTGCAGTTTTAACTAGCAACCTTTTTCAGTAAAAAAAATATGAGAAGTACAATTTATACCTATTGATAGCATTTATAATATCTTTATGCACTTCCTTGTACTTTTCATCATGCAGTTTTTCGATTTGGCAGCCTAAGGCTTTATACTTTGCTTCAGCGCTGGTTTTAATTTGCCAATTGGTAGATTCATTGATGCTTGCAAAATCTTTAATAAGCTTATAAAAAATAATGATTTGTGAACAAAAAATACATAGAAAAACTTTAACACAAATCTTACACAAAAGTAGAACATACGGATCATATACCTGACATAAATCTGACTTTTGGGAAATTATTTTCATGTTGTCAATCTTGGTCCTTTGATCATGGCAATGTTGAATGACATCATAAAATTCATCACTTAACTCAGTAACTGGCTGCTTATTTGCAACACAATCTTTAAGGCGTAGTAAAATCCCTTCAGCTTTCGTTACATCAGCCATACTGTATGATTTAATTGGATTTGTTAAAACTTCATTGAGTTTACCATGAGCTTCTGTCCAAAATGTATCAATTAGTGCAGAAACCTCAGAGGAAAGCTCATTTATACTTTCAAATGTGCGATTCGGCCACTAAAAGGATGCAAAATTAGAAAATACACACCATATTAGGTCAAAAACAATAAACATCTTTTATGCATAATACAGTTAAACAAGGTATACCATATATAAATATTCGGTCCCAATAAGCAATGACCTTGATAGATTTGTTTGAACAGTATTCATAGCAAATAAATCGCTCCATAAACCCAACACTTCTTCACTTTCTCTTCCAGTAGATGTCACACGATACTCAGATTTGAAATCAAGAGGATTCTACAGTAAAAATTTTTTGAGAGATTCCATATAGAACGGAATTAATCACTCTAATAATTTTATCACCATTTATCTCTACACATGGAGCAAAGGCATTTGCAAACAAGAAAAATGCAAGATTATCTCTATAGACATCAACATCGGTGCTTTTGTGGATAAAAAAATGTGTGTGTGGTGCAGATAAACAAATCATAACAACCTTGCAATACAGGTGATCTCCATATTGATGCCATACTCTGTACTTCTTATTGTTTTGTTCATCAACTTGCACATGCAACTCAAATAAATGAAAAGGGATTTTTTCCTGTTTCTTAGATTCCTAAGTAAAATCACATGTTAACAGTAACAGAGCTATCTTTAAAATAAAACATATAAATTTACTGTTAAGTTTGGACTCTCAAAGTTACCTTTAAAAGGACATATTTTGGAACTTCAAAAGGAGTATTCCTCCAAGGTCCATCTACCTTGTCTGACCAGATTCTAAAACACAAATTACAAGACATTGGCATTAATGAGGGATACCTCATTTGTAAATAGTTTTACTTGTTAAAATTAAGTAAGATTTTTTATTTATGATTAGGAAGTTATTATACAAGTTTGCTCGGATATTTATTTTCAGATAGTTTCTGTTTGCTTTCTCCTAGAAATCATTGATTTTTAATCTCGCTCCTTGTCTTGTCTTTAGGAAACATTTTGTCATTTTGTTCACTGGGAATAGCCTTTTTATCTTTCTAAGTTAAATCCCTCATAGCGCTGCAAATATAAAATTGGTGTCCCAACAGAGAGATGACAAATAAAAAATAGGGGCACGGAAATGGCTTCACACTATGTTACTTGCACTTCTAATGTTAAAGAATTAGGCACATAACATCTTCATACAGTGCTGGCACACAATAAAGCAAAAATAATCTATTAAAAATAAACAAAAAAACCTGTTGGTTTTAAACACTCAGCCTTAAAATGAAAGATTTGTTGTTGATGCTCTAAAACACTTTGGTCAACCAACAATCCGGCACTGGCATGCATGCACTTTCTATTTTACTTTACCCCTCCCCCAGATTTAAAGAAATTTAGTGGATTGTCTTGAAGTTGCTATTCTAAGCAATATGACAAGCTTAAATTGCAAATGAGTCAATAGGAAAATCAAGTCATAGAAACATCCAATTAAGGTATGTTGCTTTGTTTATGATATATTTTAAAAACCAATATGAGCTCACTTCTCCCTTTTTTTGATAAATCGTTGAATCAGATACATTAATATTCATCGGGCTTCTTATCAAAAGATCTTGAAAAATTTACATTACACATGTGTAAAGATACACAATAGACAATATCCCCATCATTATAAAAACACAAAACAAAAAGGAAAGCTTGGTGGCTGTGTGGAACAACTACAATACTAAATCATCACCTTGTTATCTCTTCAAGTGTAGACAAATTAATGAAAAATCACAACTTTTAAAAGAAGCTCACCTGCAGATCAACAACATAAAGCCTTAATTAAGAGCATGCATTCAAAAATGTCCTCAAAACATCGCAAAAACAAACAAATGTGTTCACTATTCCAACAACCAGAAAAAAATAATTATTAGCTTTTACTTACAGTAAAAGAAAATTTCAAAAAATTCACCAAAAAAAACTACAAACATAGTATGTATATAGTCCAAAAGACTTTCCTACAGAAAAAAACTTTAGAATCTTTGAAAACTTTGTATTGTTAAGAATCGCTATTTTAAATTACTGAATACACTGGCAGACAAAAAATCATATTTTTTTTCCACTATGGAAAAATGTCTTAAACATTTTTTTAGGAAAAATGACATAAAATACTAACTTTAGGCTAGCCAGATTAACCTCTCTTTTTCTCAGTTTCTTGTCATTACTGTGCGCTAAAAAAACAGAACAAGTTTATCATTTCATACTTTTTATTCTAATACTTGACCAAAGGGACATTATGAACTTAGAAGAAAAGATCAGATGAGCAGTTTAAAAAAGAGAAGGGTATAATGCCAGACAAAATGCCTAACAACCTCTATTTTTATTTCAATCAAAGCAAAAAGTGTATTTCACAACAAAATCTTTTTAATTTTTGCAGTTATTTTCCTTCTAAAATATAAAATGTTGGGAATCTAGTAAAAAGAAATATTCATCAAAGTTCTAGCTATTTTGGGTCGACTGTAATTTTATTTGTTATTTTATTTGTTTACAGCAAAAACATAAATATTGTGTAATGTTTTTAAGCCATAACTTGATTTTCATTTAATTCACTTCACCTTTTAATTTTCACAAAACATGTAATACTGGGTCTTAAGTATAAAGAAACATATTATATAACTCGAGAAAACAAACATACTTATTACAATCTTTCCTGTCTTCAATTCATTACTCTCCAACTTTCTGAAGACTAAATATGGATCCAAATCAACCAGCTTTTGTGACAGCAAACAATTTTTAAGAAAGTCAGAAGTAACCACAGGGATGTTGTATGTTCTTGCTCGTTCACATCGAAATGAGGATTTTGCATATTCTGCTGTTGACACAATCACATGAGTTGTCTAAACATTTAAGTCAATTGTAAATTATAAAAATTTTGTATTTCATTCAACAAAAGTAACAAAAAGTCATTTTAAAAACAGTTGCTTCTCTGGATAGGTTGTGTTGTGATAAACTATACAGTGTACATATACACAGTCTTTTTACACCTGTAAATACATAAAGATAATCTAAACAGCAGCCCTTAAAATTAGAATTTTTACGTCGGCAATAAAACTGTCGACGTGAGATACATTTAAACTGATTTGCGTCGGCAACATTTTTTTGTAGTGAAATTTTTAGCTGGCAATAACTTTTGTCATTCACCTTTTATTAGGGCTAGACCTCTCTCATAAATTCGATGCATTGATCTCCTAAGACTCATAAATTTGATGCATTGATCTCCTAAGACGATGACAAAAGGGAATGGAGTACAAGTCTTATTGACATACCTTCCTACCTTTCGTTAGGTTAATAGTTCACTGCCAACTGGCTTGTTATGTTTCGAGATGAACTCATTAGGTTAAGTCTTATTGACATACCTTCCTACCTTTCATTAGGTTAATAGTTCACTGCCAACTGGCTTGTTATGTTTCCAGATGAACTCATTAGGTTAGGGCATCATTAGGTTGTATATCGCAGAAGTCGCTGGTGACATGCTTCGAAAATGCTTGTCACCGGCACAGTTTAACATGAAGCAAAACTGTACAGGAGACTCAATTGTTAGAGTCTTAGCAGAACATCTCTCCTCACAAAACCGAGGGCAGGGCTGACTTATTGCCTGCTGTGTCGTGTGGGAGAAAGAACTTCTGGACTTCTTTTTAATACGATATACAATTTTTTCGATTATTATTACGAATCGAATGGTACCACAGTATTTCTGTAGCCTGAATGATTTTAGTTAGTGATAATGGCTTAACTTACTGAAAATCGAATGTAATTATTTTGTAGTCGCAATAAGTGGGAGTAGCTCAAACAAAACCAAAATTATTGTTATTTAAAAATTTCACAACAAAATTACGTCGGTAATTTTTGTGCCGACGCAACTACGGTTTCTTCTTATTTTACGTTTAAGGGCTGAACAGTGGAAACAAATAGAAACAAATCACATAGTCTTTGCGTGGTGCAACATCGCATTTAATTACATAATGCAGCAACTGCCTAGAAATTAACACACACAAGATGTCTACAAATAATAAAACGTTATGGTCTTTTGATATTTTAAGAACAAAATACAACAGTGATATTGACAGTTTGCAAAAAAAAGTTTTTAAGCAGTTTTATAATTATCATAAGACTATACAGTTGGCTGTATAGTTTCTTAGAAATTAAATTTTTCCCAGTTAATAATAACAATGATGTTTCAAAAAGGTTTTGATGACGTTTAAACTAAATGTTTAGAAATTTGCAACAGTTAAAACTGAAACGTGATACTTTCCAAAGTTTTTTTAAAATTTTTTAAAAATATGAAGATGCTAAGGCTTTATTGAAAAACTTATGATTTGAAGGTGCACACATCTTAGGAAAGCATTTTAATTTTAAAGAAAGCATAAGGGAAAGCTATAGTTGTGTTTTTTAATTTTTAAACAAAAACACAATCTCTTTGTTTATATATACATAAAGTTGGTAAAAGTATAAAAACTGCTGTAATAGATTCCTGATGCTTCTTTGTAACAACATGAGATAACATTTATATAATTTCTACGTAAAATTATATTTAAAGACATCTATATTTCAAATTTTGTTCATCATCAAGCAGGTCCTTTGCCAGTGATATTGCTTATTTTGCCTGGATATAAATTTGATTGGCTATAAAATGATGACGACTCCTGTTTGCTATTTGCTATTTTCTATTTAAATATAAAATATACAAAAAACAATTATATAAATGATGTCAACACTTACTTTCTTTGTAACAATATAACTACTAACACCATTATTTTTGGTGACAATCTGACGTAGATTTTGCCTGTCTTTGAGTGAAGCTGTAATTCCTATGTCCAGCGTAAAAACACAGTTTGAAAACATCTCTTGATCTGTTTAGTATATAATGCATTTAATTAACTTTCTCCAATCTCTAAAAAAAATCAAGTTATTACTAAGCTGGCAACACAATTTCAAATTGTGTAATTTTTGTATATATAATTATAATTAATGAACGAATAAATTTGTATTAAGAGAAGCTGAAATCATTGGAATTTGCTTTTCTCAATGCAATTGCACATGCACACTCCCTACACATGTGTAGATTTGTTTAAGTGTGTGATGTGTAAATCTTTGTTTTCTTAGCTCTGTGAATACTTTCCCAAATATTATCAAAATTGTGAAAAAGTGATATAATAAACTCAGAGAGCTATTTATTAAGAAGGCTTTGCAGCACTTATTGTTAACTTAAATCTTTTTTGCAGAAGCCTATTTAATCGACTTGTTTTTACTTGTGGCTGCACTTTTACTATAAATATTAGGGTTCAAATTAGAAAAGTAAAGTCGGTTCTCAAAAATTTTGGCACTCTGTAACGAAGTAAACCACTATCTAGATGTGGCCTGGGAACACCGTAGATCAATTGCCATTGGCTTGTTCATTAGTAGCTACTTGTTTTTCGACAAGAATTTGTATTTTTTTATGACCTGCGAGCTTTACTTTTACCTGCGTTATTATTATTTATGTTGGAGACAAGTGGGGGACGTTTAAACTCGTAAACCCCAAACACGAGAACTGAGCGTCTGAACTAGCGACTCTCTCAGTTTTAACTTTCTTGTCTCCGATAGTCGAAATAATGTTGCAAAAATGAAATAAGTTTATTTTTATAGCATGCTGTAAAAAAATATTCAAAATGTATAATTATTGTTTCTGAGGTTCTTAACCAGTTTGCGTGAACAATACAACGCATGTTAAATACACTATACTGATTAAAGTTGTTTTCACAAAAAATATGTTTGTTTCAAACATGAGTCTTTTAGTAAAATGCTGTTTACAGTACTGTCCAGATGTAAGCGTGCGCGTACGCTCAACTTGCAAGATAATTACTTTCATTCAAAAACACAATAGGATAGCGAGTTCCTTTCAAATCACGCAAAAATAATTGCTTCGTGTTAAATTTTTAAACCGTGATCTAAAAAAGCATTTCTATCGCCAATTTTCGTTCTTAAACTTTTAAAATGCGATCTAACAAAGCTTTTCTATCGCCGTTCTTCGTTCCTAATTTTTTAAAACGCGATCTAAAAAGCATTTCTATCGCCGCTTTTCGTTCTTAAACTTTTAAAATGCGATCTAAAAAAGCATTTCTATCGCCGTTCTTAAACTTTTAAAATGCGATCTAAAAAAGCTTTTCTATCGCCGTTCTTAAACTTTTAAAATGCGATCTAACGAAGCTGTTCTATCACCGTTTTTCGTTCTTAAATTTTTAAAATGCGATCTAACGAAGCTTTTCTATCGTCGTTCTTCGTTCTTAAACTTTTAAAATGCGATCTAAATAAGCTTTTCTATCGCCGTTCTTCGTTCTTAAATTTTTAAAATGCGATCAACGAAGCTTTTCTATCGGCGTTTTTCGTTCTTAAATTTTTAAAACGCGATCTGAAAAACCATTTCTATCACCACTTAAAAATATTTGATTCACAATTTTATCATTTTCTTGGCAAAGCACTTCGATTCACAAATTGCGAATTGCGAACTGCTAATTCGAACCCTGAATATTATTAGAGGAATACGGCAATATTTATTTGTTCCGTTCCGAACCACTTTTGTGATTTTATAAAAATAATAATATATAATTTATAATTAAAAAAAACACATTGACAATAACGGAATATTATTTTAAGTAATAATTTTCCTGATCCATCATTAGTGTTGTTAGCATTATCATGTTACAAGCATTGTTATCAGACGCCATTCAACTTTCCGTAATTTAATTTCCAATATAAAAAATTGTTTGTTCCACAAGTAGTTACCAGTTTAATTACTGACTTAACTCGCAAATTTCTGTACATGGCAACAATAAATTTTTGCATACGTTTAGCACTTTTTCTGTGATGTCAATAAAAACTTGAAATTTGTCCAAGATACCACCTATACGCTTAAAATTCAATTACTTCAGTTCCAGAGCGAATTTTCACATTCTATTTAAAGTTCCTAAGAGCCAAATAAAAGTTATTAAACATATTTTTCGTTTTTTACGTAGCTAGCTAGCTGCCATGAAAAAATGCTCAAAAATTGATTTTCTGGTAAAATCCTAAAAAAATCGCATATATTATGGGTCCAGAATTTAAAGAATGATTCCTCTAGATGAAACAAAGTTGTGTTGTAAAAAAAAGGCAGTAGCTAGGGGGGGAGCGGGGGGAATCGGCCCCTCGGACTAAATAGGGTTAAATTCCTGGCCGTTAACATTTCTGAAACTTGCTCTTCATATGTTATATCCACCACAACACAGTAGTCCCTGTGTAGTGAAAGTGGGTAAAGTAATTTCATTCCTACTTTTCCCTCTTGAAAACTATCTTTTAGGATTGCATGCGAAAATGGTCTAATAGCTAGCTAATAAACATGTTGCTAAGCAAACAGGATTCATGATAAAACATTATGATTTATTTTCTAACTTTCAGTCCTAGCAGGAGATTTTTCCTTTTTTGGCTACACCCACTTCGCTTTATGAAAAGTTAGCTAGCTGTGCCTTCGTGAAAAAAATATTATAAATCAGCTCGGCAAGATCACTTCGCTTCCTGCTTCCTCCCGTTTCGTTTTCGTTTTGTTTTGAACTGGCCACACGAAGTCAGGCGATATTGTGAAATCGCCCCATAAACGCCACTATAACAAAATATCGTTGACCCACGGTTGGGCGGGGGAGAATATTTTTTACTCCAAAAGGCTCTGCTCCCCTTCTTCTGTTTTAATATACCTTTTGCACTCCAGATTTAAGCAGCAAAATGATTGCCAATAAAATAGCGATGAGAAAGCTACAATGTTCAATTCAAGTCAAATAAATAACTTATCTTCTTGCGAAAAAGTTTGATGGGTCTTGAAGGGAGTATCTCTTCTGCGCAGTTTCTTCCCCCAGGGGACTTTATTACATTCTTTGCTACAAAAACCTGGTAACCAGGTTAGGAGATTTCATAAGTAACCGATTTTTTTGGAGAGTAAAATGACAGCATTTTAAACTGATGTTGTCTACACGCTTAGGGCATATGTTTCAAGTATACAATTATAAATCATCCATGAATGAACAAATCTAGCTTTGCAAGCATATATGGCGTTTGGTTCGGAAGAGACAACAAATTTTTTATGATCAAAAAGGAGACGCCGTTCTCAGGCAAAACAAAAACGTTTACAGCGTTGATTTTTATTGATATTTCATCGATTTTGGCTACGCAGTTGTGTTTTAATAGAGAAACATGAAATACGTCCCAAAGACAAATTCGCACTCGCCGTAGCGTGTGCCAGTTCTTGCATTACACTACAAGTATAGTTCCCGCCCTTCTCTCCTGGGCGCTTTGAGCAAACAATATCGTCTGAAGGTCATTGCGTGAGTACCTAAAATGGCTGTATTTTGTTGATGGAGAGTGCGATTGATTTGATGTGATTGATCAACCCAACCCAGTGCTAGCATACTCTTCTTATTTGATTTTTGGAAATCCACCAGTTAGAGAATGGGTAAGGATTAAAACTCTATTCTAATTTTATTTCAGAACACCAAAAACGAATTCGCTTGCAATAAACAGAGGCATCCTCTCCTCCAACATTTATAGATAAAAAAGGCATCCAATAAAAAACCTTAACTAGTTATCTATGCCTTTACATAGCCGTACCAATCAACCTGAAAAGTCCCAGTAAAGGATGTTGATAAATTGCAATGGGAAATCCAAGCCAGAAATGTCTAATGCAACTGCAAAACACATAGTTTTGGGGTCCTGCTCTGGACGTGTATAAACACAAAAGCTTTTAAGATGGCTGTTTAGGCGGACGTCACAAATATTTGGTGTTAGAGTCACCCAACCAACCCTATTTTTTGATAGAAATTTTTGATATACTGAGTCAAAAAAGCTAGAATGACAAAAAAATATTATACGCTTGTTGTCTCCCCACAGCCCATTACCCACCAGTATTATTGTGCTTTGCTTTAAAATCCGAAAATGATCCTGAGAACTAGTTGAAAACGGCGAGCGGAAACTCCATTTAAACGAGGTGCCCAAGTTATTATTAAATATCAGCGGTTTAATGGCGCGCAGTGATGGTTGGGTACAATTTTTCGAATTTTTGAGTTATCATTCGCCGACCAGGCTTTTTCAGGAGAGGTGTGCGATCGCACGCGCACGCCTTGGCACACGCCTAAATCGTTTCAGGCGTGTGATTAATCTCACGCCTGAAAAATAAATATTGAGTTTTGAAAATCAACCTATAAAATCCATTTTGTAGAGTGCGATGGCAGCCCTCGAAATAATTTTTGAAGACTCGTCAGACAAAATGTCCGCCACATTTCCAGTTCGGTCGGACATGTCCGTAGCTCGTTTCGAACTTTTGTCGGACAATACGTCCGATAGATTTCCGTCTTGATCGGACACTTTTAAATCTCAGAATTATTGAATATTCCTGGTCATTTTAATCCACAAGCAAGTCTATTCATAGCCAACCTGACCATCCTAGCTAATTCACCGACTCCTGACTTAGTTAAAAGAACTACGTAGACATAAATCTCTTTTGCCTGGCCCCTTCGTCGTTGGTAACCAGGTCTTACACAAGAAATCCAGCCCTGCGGTTCTTAACTAACTAAGCAAGTCTGCAAAACTGCACTTACAGGCGGAACAGACATTTTATCATGGATTTAATTGTAGATAATTTCTTCGTTTGACAAAACAATTGAAAACCATAGCAGGTCCAAACTTAATCAAGTTTTTTCTTTATGCAGCAGGTGTTATTTTTATTAAAACAATTTTAAAAACGAAACCCAAGCGAAGCATATTTTTGCCTGTTTGCTTGTGATGACCTGAAAAATAAACAATTAATTTGAAAATGACAGTATAGTCATGCATACTATTTCGGACATGTGAAAAGGAAGTTAAGATTGAGAGAGTCGCTATATATATGTAGACGCTCGATCATCGTGTTTGGGGTTCACAATTCAAAACGTCCCCCACTTTTCTACCGCAAAATGAATGCGCAACAAAGATTAACCTCGGAGCCCCGTATCACACGCAAAACATCCTTTGCACATGTGTTTTACATCGCACGCGTTACTTGATTTGCACGTGCGAATCATCGCACACCTACTCAAATATTCCTGAAAAAGACTGCCGACCGACCGACCGACTCTATTTTTGGTGCTCAAATGACTCTAACACCAGATATTTGTGACGTCCTCCTTACGTCTATCTTTGCGCTGGTCTCCTTGCATTTTTTTATCGCCTTCGTGTCCAGCTCACTAAAAGGTACAAAATTAGGGATATATAGTTAGCTCGCTATAGCTAGCGTATACAGTTTTAGGCTCAACCTACCTACAAAACAGGAGTATAGGAAAAAAATCGTTTTTTTTTTTAAAAAATTTTTTACAGTGATTGAATAGGAAAAAATCTGATCTTTCTAATGGGGCAAAAATATTTTTAAAAAAAATAATTAAGTTAGGGTATTTTCCAAAAATGAAAAAAATTGTCATAAATCAGTTTTTTACTATGTGATAAGATCAAATATTTGTTCACACATAATCATCTTGGGTATTAATTTTTACTACTCAATTATGTTCAAGGTTATAATGATAGTGGCCTCCAAGAGGAAAACAATTTTTATATGTAGTTGAAAGATTCCTTCGAAGTTTTTCTATATACTTTTTAAAGTCATCAGGTTTTTTGTGATTTTAGTTTCTACAATTTGTTTTTGTTTTGTTTTACCCATACTCGACTGTGTGTGATTGTGAATGTGAGCAAACATGTGCGACATAAAAAGATGTTAAAAAAACCTGTTAGCTAATAGTCGTCACCATAGTGACCAATTATTTATGCAGAAGTATAAGAATTCTGTAAAAAACTTTAAACCTCTTTTCACAGCGTTCATTTTTTAAGAGAGTACTTCATACGTTTAAAACCTCTTTTACAAAACTATAAAGGCTCTGGGGTGGAGAGCACCTCTAGCGTGGAGAGGAATGTTTGATCTAAAAAGATTTTTTTTTTATTTCGTGAGTTTGAGGAGAAGGTGAGTTATGATGAGTTTTCCGACGATCAGAGGTTAAAAATTGTGGAAAAAATGTAGTACTAAATATCTCCAAAAGTAAAAAATGTTAAGAAAAAATTTAAAAATCATTTTTAGATTAATGTTTTGTGATCCCAAAAAAGCAAACAGAAAACATGAGAATCTAGTAGTTTTGTAAATGGGATCTCATTTGTAGGAGAGGGGTCGTTTTTTATTTGTGTCTATTTTTTCTTAATAATTTTTATACCATTATATATATAGGAAATCATACAAGCTTTCTAAAAATATATACATTGATGTATCAAAATAAAGTTTTGGTGAATTAATAGCATTTTAAAATATCACACCTTTTTGTATACTCACGCCTTAAGTAATAGTAAATTTTAATATTTTCTGTCATCAGTAATTTTAGACCTGTTAAGGAATATGCATTCAAACTTTATCAATGTATAGATATTATAAACATAATTATTAATTATTAACATAATTTTTTTTGACAAAATGAGACTCGTTTGCTCGTCCCAGGCCTCTTAATTTTTTGCTCTATAATATAAGCCCAACATCATTTTCAGCTGTCTTTTATACCTCAGGTTCCCTTTAAGGTGGCAGTGACCCTTTTTTAGCTGTCCAAATAGCTGAATTATTTACTCAGTGTTTTATTTATACCATTTTTTTTACTATTTCCTAAAAATATAGGCCTTAATACATAATAAGTGATTTTAACTTGATACCAAAATTACTGAGTCAGCAGAAATTTCTATTTAAAAATGTATCATAAACAAGAAAAAAATAGCTTCTACGGGCTCCAACTTTTTACAATCTCGTTATTTTTCATCAGCTTCTGTTTTTAAATGAACCTTGGATTAACCCTGTTAAAACGGTGTGCGGAGTTTTTTTGTTCATTCATATTTTTTTAACAATAGCCTTTTTTCTTTCAAAAGATTCTTTGTTAGCATCCCCTGCTCCATCGAACGCTGTTAAAAGAAAAATATTCCGAATAAAAAGATTTTAAAGTAAAACGAAAATGCTATTGAAAGTTAAAGCTCATGCAGTGTATGCTACACTGCACGAGCTTTAACTTTCAATATATGAAGATTGTATTAAATTTCTACATAATGCGCCTTCTTTGTTGTTATTAAAGTTTCTCTTTTATAATTACATCATTTCTTTCTGTACAATTTCACAAGCGCGTAGACTTAAACTATATTCGGCAGAATTAATTAATTATACATGAATTTTAATTTGAAGAGGAATTGTTGAGGCTGAATATTTTTGGTGAAAGATAATAGTCCTTTAGCTATAAAATCCTGACAAGTGTGTTATAACAGAAAAAAATGGATATATAATATGAAAATAACCTTTTGTAACTAATTATGTGAACAAAAAAATTTTGATTTTTACTGCCACCTTAATGACTTGAATATATACTCACGATTTATCGAACATGGATTTTAATTCCTGGCCGTAAAATTTGATAGAACATACCCTTCGTGTGTTTCCCACGCCAAAACAATAATCTCTCTGCGGTGTACAGGGGTAAAGGAATTGTGTTCTTACTTCTCCTCCTTGAAAAATTTTGTGTTTTTAAGATTTAAGATGGCACACGTGGAAATTTTGAATATTGCTTGCATAAAATCTTACGAAATGGCCCAAAATTTTTTCCTTTAATATGGCTATATAGTGAGGGAGGGTAATTATTACGCCATATCACAAAACTTTGTTTTTCTGCCCAGCGTAATCGACTTAAATTTCCTTTGTTGTGATTTTGTAAAGGCCATGGTACCATCTTTAAAAGTAAAAATAATTTTTAGTTCCTAACTTCCTCCTTCGGCACTTTTTCGCAAATTATTGAGCGTAACAATTAGCCACAAAATTTATTAATTATTACGCCTTTGAGGAAAATTATTACGCTATAAAATTATGCTATATACCAACAACTGCAGCGTACGTGAATAATACAACTAAGCTCTGAAAAGGAAACAATAACTTTCTTATAAATAATTTACATCAATAACCTTTTACTGAAGGGTAGGTTAGGACATCATTAGGTTGTATATCGCAGAAGTCGCCAATGAAAATGCTTGTCACAGGCACAGTTTAACATGAAGCAAAACTATACAGGAGACTCAATTGTTAGAGTCTTCACAGAACCTCTCTCCTCACCAAACCGAGGGCAGGGCTGACTTATTGCCTGCTGTATCGTGTGGGAGAAAGAACTCCTGGACTTCTTTTTAATACGATATACAATTTTTTCAATTATTATTACGAATCGAACGGCACCACAGTATTTCTGTAGCCTGAATGATTTTAGTTAGTGATAGGCTGTAGTTTAAAAGAACAAATGTATTCAGAAGATTTTATCTACTTATTGTTTACATCTAAAAAGTAAAAAACATGTTTTCCAATGTAAGCAAGTTAATAAAGCACACTGAAATAAGTTTAACTATACAACTTGGCCTAATTAAATTGTCTAGGCCACTTGGTAACTTGGATTGAACCTTCGACATCGGAGCGTAAAACTTCCCCGTCATGTTGCCATGGCGGGAAAGTTTATAAAGCGTAATATTTAACCTGACAACCCGCCAGCGTAATAATTACCCTCCCTCACTATACATAACATATTTAATAAATTTTTGTTTTGATTAAATATAGTTTTTGCAAGGGAATGTTCTTTTATAACTGGTTTCATGCTGCACACTTGCCGTCCTGCTCCAGTTAACCCTATTCCAACTGGGCTTTTAAGGGCTCTCAATCGCTGGGGGGGGACCATTTGGTCCCCCCTATGTATCTTCTGATTGAGAAAGGCTAATTACTTCAAATTTGGTAGGGAGTTAGTATTTGATAAATAAAATCAATTTGATTAAAAAAAATCATGATGACATCATTATTTTTAAGATGACGTCATCAAAGCCCGTCAAATTGGACTCTTGGACTTAATCAAATGACGGAATTGATTTCATTAGCTACGGCTCTATTTTTTTTTAGTTTTGTGATTTGTGGTTTAAACAATTCAAAAAACTATTTATTTTGGCGATGTCACGCATATTATGATGTCATCGTCATCGATCAAAAGAACGAAATTTCCCTTCACAGAAAATCAACATACGTTGATAAAAAGATAATTATTTGACTGCGCTAACAGTAAAAACTAAGTAGATATATAAAATCTCTGTAAAATTTGCAAAACAATGATATATAATAGTATATATTTCATTTTTTTATCAACTTATTGTCTTTTTTCCATGATAACAGATGACAATGGATTAGTGACATGAAAATGTACCTAAAATGAGTAAATGTCATATTTGAGTATGTTTTTCCGTTCTATATTTTAAAACAATAGTAAAAGTATTGAAATTGATTTATTTCAGCCAAATTAAAAATACGTATACTTTTTGGATTTTACCAACCTCAATAAATTGAATGAATGCTGAAGATGAGCATAATTTTTTCCAAAAAAAATTAAGGCAAAATGTTGCTAAATAAATTTTAGAAAAAGTCAGAAAATTTCAGGGCCATATCATAATCCTATAAAAAGTTATGCAACAAAAACTGGTAGGGGGGACCATTTGGTCCCCCCCCAGTTGGAATAGGGTTAACCATGATATATATTTACGTCATTATTTGATAACACATTTTGTTTAAAAGAACATCTTTATTATTTGATGTGCCACAAATACAAAGTCATTACCAGCTTTTGATATATTAAACGTTAAAAATGGCGCCTGGACTAAATTTATACTTTAGGCAACGTATTATTTTATTATTCTTTTTTTACAAAGAAAGTTTTAATTTTCTTTTATAAAACCATCCGAGGCATTACTATAAGAATAAATTAGTTTGTTTTCAAACATTTTAAAACTTAATAAAAGCAATGCTTTTTATAAGATCGTCTAAGGGGCCGTTTAAACTTGAGGATTGGAGGGCTTTTTAAGAAAGCTCTAAAAAACATTTTAAGAATGCTAATTTGCATGTGTTTGGAAATTTTTAAGTGAAAATTACTCCCACTTTAAAAAAAGTAATCAATTGTTCTTATTATGAAAATATTCTTTCATATATGTACTTGTTCTCAGGGTGTATTTCAGAAATGTAAAATAAGGGCCACTAAATTCCAAATAGGAATTTCATCAAGGTGGTTTTTAGTATTATTAAAATCTTATTCCGTCACAACTTGCATAAAATGGGCTATAGTCTCATATTTTGTAGTGAATATTATTTAGCTCCTCTAATCAGTTACTAAGAACGCTTAATTACACCTTATTTCACATTTAAGCATAAAATATTAGCTCGAAAAAAAAAGGCTCTGTGCTAGCCACCATCATATGTTCTGATAGTAAATAAAACCTTTTGTAAATGGTAATTTTGCTGACGTAGCTGTGTTCCAGGTCGGTTGGTTTTTTTTGTTTCTTTTTAAAGGTACTGTCCAGTAAAAATATAATAATAAAAAAGTAGCCTGAATTGAATTCAACTTTTCTTATTTGTTGCCAAAATATAAGTGATTATATTTCTAAAGTTTTACAACTCGAATAACATTTCCTTTATGTTTACAAATTTTTCATATTGCACGTTTTCGAAAGCAAATTTATACCGAAGCCATTCTACATGAAAGGGAGGCTAAATTAATATTTTTGTTGTGACGTAAGCGTTGGGTTCTCGGCGAATCAAAACATTGTAAATAGAAAATGATTGTTTTACTCTGAACAATATTACCACATCTGTTGGATTGGCCGATGCTCAAACGCAGGCAGCATCGTGCGATGGTGAAATGAAAAAATCTGACGCCACATGTCAAGTTGAATTCCTTGACGAATCTGGTAATCATTTTTTGTAATATACCAAACTATCAACTGTTGTCGCCATATTGTACATATAACCTACTCCAGAAAACCGACCAGCGAAAGGAGAAATTATAGAAAATGCAATGAAATAGAAACGCATTAAATAAATTGTGGTTTATGTACCTTTATACTTCCTCAACAATTATAAACCTCGTTCCCAGTACCCCTATTCTATTACCAAAGCTACCTCAATTAGCGAACAAAAAGAAATACTTGGTTCAAGGTTATTCATATTTACACTTTTTATACCGTAATGCTTCGAAGAAACGCTCCCCTCGAATAGACGCCCCCCAAAAATGTTAAAAAATTTAATAAACGCCCCAGGCGTTTATTCGAAGCATTACGGTATGTATATTTTAACCAACTGCAATTATTTTGAAAAATGTGCAACCTCGTTTCCAGTACAGCTTTCTGTTTATTTTTTAATATAAAAAGTACCGAGTGCGAGGTTGTTTTTAATTTACAATCATATATTCTCGTTGTCAACTTCATTTGTCCAAGAAAAATCAATTTCAGGTATTTCTTCACCTTCTTTGAAGCCAGTATACACCCCATTCAGACTTGGATATTTTCTACGTATCCTAGACACGACACAAGATGGTATCACCCGACGAACGCCTTTTCCCAAGTGGTTATGAACAAACCAACAGAATTGGCGGTATGTCGCATATCGATAAGATCTAAAAATATCATCCTCAAATAAGATTGGAAATACTATGGCAACAGAAATTTCAAGAGTGCTAGCGACTTACTTGTTAGAAACTTCGTCCTTTTTTTTAAGTCCATGGCTTTCCCGATCGTGAAGAGCGACTAACGCTGTTCTTTAAAATCACAACCGCGTTGATATCTTCGTGCTCTGTTATACATTTCTTATCTAAAACACAATAGAAACCTTGTACCCAGGCGCTCATTTATAATACAACCAGTAGAAAAACGTAAGGTGAAATTATATAGGTACCCTGTAGCTGGAAGTATGTTATAGTGTCCACCTCGGTACAGCACAAACACTCAACAGCTGAAGGCATCCTCTCGCATTTTTCACATAAGCACCACTCACTGACATCTATCTGTGTGCGAGAAGCAGCGGGTGATTCTGGTGCGTCTGCTTCATCGTCATTATAAGAGGGAATTTGTTGTTTGTTATTGGGTCGTTCTGGCTCAAACTGAAATCCAATTATGTTTACACTTCTGTTTGTGAACATGATTGATAAACGTAAAAAAAATCTGTTGGGAATACCATAACTTTTTTTTCTTCATTTCTCTTTCTGCATGCGCCAATCTCTACACGGGGGTAACCCAAAGAATACGTCATTGCATAAATTGCGCATATTAATGTTTTTACCCAGTCCTTTTTCCGCATTCGAAGTTCGGTAAAGATGGCGATTGAGAATGGCATGGTCAAGTAAACAAATTCAGTTTAAACTTATGAAAGACAATTTTGGTTGTATTTAAATGCTTTTTGCTTTACTTTTGTACCGAGGTGTAACTAATATCAAGTTTTAATTTTTTACCGGACAGTACCTTTAAGTACTTGTAACATGTAATGCAGATAAGTTTGTAACAGGCACTAATAATTTCTTTTGCTACTTTCCTCATGAGACACTATTAAACAAAACAATTTCCCATAAAAAAGTTGTGGCCTTACAGTTTTATGATTCAGACCCTAGGTTTGAAAGGTTTTAAGGAAGATTATGGAAGCCGAAGTAATAATAAAAAATTAATAGCTTTGTTACCAACCATGTTCTCAGGGCATTTTTTTTGCTATTTTGATGCCCTAGAGACAAGGTTTGCTCTTCCCGTAGTGTAAGTGTAGAAATTGTATACTGTCAGCATAAATCAGCATGACCATGTGAAAATAAAACACAAAGCACAAACACAAGCTAAAGCATCTGGTCAAAGCTATGTCATGGTTTGAGTGCATTTTCACAAAATTTACGTAACCTGATATAGTGACACATAAAACAAAATAAAAAATTAATACACAGTAATGTAAAAAGTTATCTTAACAGCGACGATCGCGTATCGTAATAACATACCAACACCCAAGACAAAAGAAAAAAATGCTCTCCAGGATTGTGTTGTACAGAGAGTGTGAAAATATATTTCACCGTGCAAAAAAGAACTGAAAGAAATAAATTACATATTTTTCAATATTGATTATGAAGGATAAATAAATAAAACTTTTATTTCAATTTTTTGGTCCATGTGATAAAAACATCCAGTTGAAAGTAAATGTTACATAAATAGCTCACATCTATACTCTTCATAAAAACAGATAATGCTAAGATGCATGTGCAAATAGCTCTAGATTGCAGCATGTGATCACAGATTATGTGATTGGCATGTGCGGTTAGAATATACACAACAAATTTTTTTGTTACATTCCAGTATATCACTGCCTTTAAGCAACTGGTGGTCACTTAAAAAATATGATTAGATGATACAGTAACGAGGCACATGCAACCATCAGGGGCTAATACAGGTCAATTAAGATATTGTTATACTGATTTTGGGGACATTCAATTTGGGCACCTAAAATAGGGAGATGGAAACTGTGTTAGTTTTTGTAATGATGGATAGGGAAAAATATGATGGAAAAGATTCTAGATCTGTTTTATACAAAAAACCAACCAACCTAAACAAAGATTTCCTAGTGGATGGCTATGTTTTTTTAAGAAATATTTTCAACATCACCATTGCAGTAGTAAGAATTTCCATATCTATGTGAAGTTCTTTTTTTCATTATGAAAAAAACATTACAATGGTATTATAAAGCTTTCATATAAAGTTTGATGGGAAACGAGCAGACTACAAGTACTGTGTGCTGTTTTTTTATACCTATAAGACGACATTCAGCAGTAAATACATTTTGTTTAAACTTGGACCTCCACAAAGTTTTTTAAGAAAGCAGACAAACCTTTTCTCTCATCATACTAATTTAGTTCTATCTTCTTTTTTTTTCAGCCTCAGTGAAAGTTCTGTTTGAGTATGAAGCAGAGCAGGAAGACGAATTAAATTTAAAAGTAGGAGATATTGTGAAAAATGTTGATGTTCAAAATGGTGGCTGGTGGGAAGGTGAGATCGGCGGCAAACGTGGAGTGTTTCCTGAAAATTTTGTTGAACTTATCAAGTCAGATGAGAATAAAGCACCACCACCTACTGCTGCTGCTGCTGAAAGTAAAAAACAAGCCAAAGTTACTTTTCAATATGAACCAGAACAGGATGATGAATTAGCACTTGAAGTAGGAGAAATAGTTGAAGTTTTGGAAGATGATGATGAGGGTTGGTGGAAAGGAAGTTTAAATGGAAAGATTGGAATGTTTCCTTCAAACTTTGTGGAAAAGATAAAAACCAGTGTTGTCAAAGAAGAACAAAAACCTTCCTTACCAGAAGCCACAGAAGAAGCAGGTATGTTTAGATGCTCTCCGTGGTTTAATGTTTTGTTTTTAATCAACATAATTTAAAAGGCAATTAACCTTTCTTGCATTTCCTGACAGCTATAATATGCTCTTTTGAGATAGGTCATAAGTATAGATGTTTCATTCAATATAGTGATGTATACATATAAATAATAAATTAATATAAATTTGTGTATAATTAATAATGAATTCACTGTTGCCTGCTCATTGATTTTTTTTTCAGAAAACTTTGTTATATTTTTTAAAGTTAGTATTCTTTAAAAAAAAACATGGTATGGTTTAGTATCATTTTTTTAAGCTGTATAAATCATTGGATTTGTAGTAGGACTGTTTTTTTTTATGAAAATGTATTTGTTTATGTTTCAGGTGCCACGCATAGAAATTTTAGTAGTTTTTTAATTTCGCAAAGGGGACTTGCAGTTTAAAATTTGTTTGAAAGGAGAATTTTTTATGCTTGCAAATTTAAAGTGTTAATCAAAATATATAATGTAGAAATAAAAATGAAAAATATTCTTCTGGTAAGAGGCAAAATAGTTTTGGTAAGTTGAGAGACTTATTGTTTAAATGTAATTTTCAAAGCAAGTGAAGAATAAAAATAATAAAAATAAAATTATAAAATTGCACACTTCTTTTTTCATTTTCACGTTTTTCAGATGTAATATTATTTGTAACTATTATTTTGGCTAAACCAGCTGATACTTAATATTGTCGATTTTTTAGCCTACAAGTTTCTACCTTTATTAAGGTTAGATTGTGTTTTTTTGATTGATCGTTTTATTCTGGCAACCAGCTGTAAATTTAAAACATTAGCTTATATTGCTGTTGCTTAAGTTTTTGTTTCATATTGCACCTGTTTAATCCTGATGATTTTTTTATATCCCATATATTATTTAATTTTTATTTTCATTTTCTTAAGATGTTAAACCAAGGCCGAAATCCCACATGGGATTTGGTTTAAAGCTTGAAGATCTGTCAAGGAATAAACTCAAAAAAGTCGACAAGGGAGGAGAACAGAAGCCCATGCAGATGGTCCAACCAATGGACCATGCAAAGGAGCCAGAAAAGGTGGGTGATTTGTCCGTTTGTGGTTATTTTTTTTAAAACCTAGGTAAAAGAAAATGTTAATCATATTTTGGCTTGTTTTTCTTCTTTGAAGACAATGATTCTCTTTCTCCTGAATTCTAGCTAATGATATTAAATTGTTTCAAGAGAATCGAGAGAAAATTCTGTATTTTTCAACAATTTGTACTTTCAGATCACATAACAGGTTGCGTTTAATTTTAATTTTCACAGTTATTTACAGCTCTAAATATATCTTTCTCTATACATATATTTTTTTTATGTAAAATATATTTTTCTTTCAAATTGTATACTTTTCTTGTTTTTATGTATTTTAGAAAGTGCCAGCTTCACCTCCTGTCTCTGGTAAGTTTTATAACTGTGGCAATATATCGTACTTTTATTCCACCATGAAATGTCGATACAATTTCTTTCAAATTTCTCTAACCTTCAAAAGCCGTTAGTCAAAAGTCGTTTTATCGCATTCGCATTGTATCTTTTTTATAGCACAACCGACAACCAAGCCTGTTCAAAAAGCTAAAGTCACATTTGCATATGACCCAGAACAAGAAGATGAATTAAAGCTTGACATAGGGGATGTAGTGATAATAACAAACAAAAACGTTTTTGAGGGATGGATGGAAGGTCTATTAAATGGAAAAAAGGGGTTATTTCCTGATAATTTTGTTGAAATGTTACCTATGGAGAACGTCAAAAGTGAGCCTGGTTTACCAGCACCGAATAATATAAATGGACAAAAGTCTGTTAAACGAGCTGCTAAGCAAGACCCTATTGCTGAACCTGAAAAGGTGCATCATACAGAAAAGCCAAAGCATATGGTATGGTATATCTTTTCTTCGTCTTTTGTTTTTGTAATGCGCAAGGAAATGGCAGGGTTTCCATGACTCCTCATAACTCCTCAAATTCAAAAGGTATCCTCAACATGTCGTCAATTTTTTTGAAATTTAGGTTTTCTACTCAAATCTCCTCAAAAAAAATTGGACATTGGTTATTTTTATATTATGTTATTTTTTATGTTATGTATTTTGAATCACCACAACTTGTGGTTGCTGTGGCCTGCAAACATTACTTTTTTTTGTTCTTAGTTATCTCAAAATTTTTATATGCCAGTCTGTGTGTTCCTTCATTTTTACAAGTGCAAGTTTTTCTCCTCAAATCTCCTCAATTTTGTTATAACAAAATCTCCTCAAAAATCACAAAAATCTCCTCATAAAAGTCCTCAAATCTTCTCAAATTTTGTTTTGAAAAAAGAGTGGGAACCCTGAATGGATTTATCCTATGTATGAGGTTAGGTGCGCACTACATAAATTGACGGCACGTTCGTGCACGTAAACCTGTCGCCCTGCTCTCTTACTCATGACGGAAAAAGGGTTTATAATGTTAGGTACATGATAGCCTTCATGAATTAAACTTGTTGTTATACTTGTCTAGGATATTAGAGGCTGTGCACGTTATTTTGTATATTTTTTTAGGCTCCACGTTGGGTGCACGAGCGTGCAAGCAATTCATGAAGGTCTGGTTCAAATGATATGATAATCAGAATTTTTATATTTCTAACCATAGGGAATACCAATCATGCCTCATGGAAATAACTTAAAGCAAGGTACTTTCATGCTACTTTTATTTTTTACCAGTTAATGATTTTATATATATTTATATTTTTCTTATTATATTAAACTTATTTAGAATTAGAAAAAAAGATGTCACAACCACCCCCAGCATCAAAACCTCCACTTCCGGAAACAAAAAAGCCAGCCAGCAAAGGCCCTGCGCCACCACCTCCAGCCTCGAAAAAGCCAAAACCAGCCTTACCACAACAGCCGAAACCACCGAAACCACAAGTTCCTGCTGCTCCTAAAAAAGAGGAAATCCATCCTTCTTCTCCAACGAAACTAGTTAGTGAAGCGCCAAGATCAGCTTCCATATCTGTGGGATCAGTCGGTAACAAGTTCGGTCCTCATCCACGATCCAATTCTGAATCTTTTAAACGAATTAATCCTCCGGCTGCTGCTGCTCCTACTAAGAATCAAAATGGTGTCACACACCAAGGTTCATTTATTTCATATGCATGTTCTTTTTGTTATATCTAAGAGTTGTTTTTAATTATGTGTGAATAGTCGGTGTCGGTGGTTAATCGTTATTTTTTTTCTCCTTATTTTAGGATCAATAGATTTGGATATTATAAAGTCGACTGAACCACTTAGTCACGTACAGAGGGCTAAGGCTCCAACAAAGAATCCACCCTCAAAGTTTAAGGTACCATTTTGAATTACAATAACAACATAGGCGCGATTTTTGTAGCGAGAGCTTGGATACGAATATAACTGTATTTGTGATTGCAATATGAAATAGAGTGATCAGCGTCCTAAATGGCCCAAATATATATATAATAACAGAAAAGATGGTTAAAAACTGAGAGAAGAGGAATTATATTAACTATAAATGTTTAAAAATTTGAAAAAGTTTGTCAGAAGGTTTATTGCCGCAGACTTTTACATCTTGGTTTCCTCTGAGAAAAATTAGTATCTGTTTGTTACTCTTTTATAACCAACCCTGTTGCTAAGGGCCTAGGCCACAAGTTGGGCCAAAAAAAAGCAACCTGCTTAACAACTTCCCCTTCCTAGTTGGACTTATCAGAAGCTTATCGATTATGGACTTATCGATTAACATCACAAACACAGTCCAAGCGGTGTGAGGAAATTGTGTGAAAAAATGCCTCAAAAACCTTTGAAATTGCAAAGAATAGAAACACGAATTATAATTGCATTCCTCCACATTTTTCCCCTATTCTCTGTGCAATTTCTTTTATGGATGAATGAGAGTAAAATGTTTTTGTATTTGTAGAAAGCACAAGAAACAACAGAAGGAACAGACAAAGAGGTAATAGGAAAGTTTTTGCTCCTGTTTGTTATGTAACAAGCAGACTGGAGTGCTAGCTGTATGGCAATAAAAAGTTTTCATTAGAAGCTTTGTAAGCACGCCGGTAAAATTTAATTGCTTATTTTGGGGTCAAAGCTTTTCAGAAAATTGTGTTGATTTAATTTGCGCTAAGAATTGTGAATTTTATTCACATTCACTGAAATTTATCTGCGCGAAAATTTCCAAATGGTCAATTCTCGAAAATAAATCGTTTTTGAAAAACTTTTCTTGTTTTTTCTTACAACTTGTGCTCCTTTTTCTAATCTATCTTCATCGTGAAAATATGCAACGAAGAATTCAGGAATACTATAAATGTATGCGTCTATTCATCGCGCTCATTATATAAAATTAACTTGATATTATTTCTTCCCGACCAAAGTTTTCGAAAAAAGGACAACAAATTTTTGTTTTATTCAAGGTGCAGTTGCACTCAAAAGCAAAACGGATCGGAACGAAACAAAAAAAAAAATACTTAAATCTGATGAACTATCTGCTAATTATTCTTCCCTTTTTTTAATTTTTTGTCTCTGTCCGCAAGAAAAGTTGAAAATGATTTCAACTTTCAGTTTGGATCGAAACAGATCGAAACGAAAATTTTTATTACCCAATCAGATTCCACAAATTACAATTGTCCGTTACAATTAGTTTTTCAGTGAAAATATACCTTCAGTCTTTTTTATTCAAGTTATACTTTCCAAACTTTCTGCGGTAGACGTGTCGCAGCACAGAGCGGGCGCCATCTTTTAAGATTTGTTTTTATATTATTGCTCTATCAGCAATTTTTTATGCCTTTTGATTGGATAAAAATGTTTTCTCTTCTCGTTTTATATTTAAGTTGACATATTTCTAATCGGCGAAGAGAATAAAAAAAATTCCAGAAGAATATTAGGCAGATATTCAGCAAGGTAAAATCAGATATCCATAATTATTTAGTCGAGCTTGTGATATCAACAAAGCGAGACTAAATAATTACGATATCCGATTTTACAGCGCTGAATATCTGTTTTATCATGCACCATTGGAAGGGAATGAGATGACAAAAAAGTTCATTTTGTTTAACACAATCAGCAATTTTTCAAACTAGAACAGAATAACACTTCAACAATTTTCAACGCAAGGGTTACAAAAATTTTTTATAGTTTAAATTTACAGTTGGAACTCTCCATCTGATTGACTTGCATGTAATTTTATAAAGGAACTATATATATAAACGAAATATAAGTGCCGGAGAAACTGTCGAATATCTCGAGCAGATATTCGATTCTCGGCTAACGACTGCACGAATATCCAAAAATATTCCGTCAGACGCTCCGGCCTGAGGTGCATGTTAATAAAAGTTAACAATGTGGTGTGAAAAAAGCCCTTTCAAATTGCGAAAAATTAGCAGTAAGATTCACGAAAATAATTCTTCGCAAAAAAACTTGGGTGGTTCATTCGCGAAAAAAAATCGGGGAAATTTATCAATTTTCTCACCATAAGATGGATAAAATTGTTATTATTATTTTTCTCTAATTTTTACCACAATTTAGGACGACATGCCGATTATGGAAAACAGCAGGGAGAATAATTCAAAAGAAGTTGACCAGCTAAAGTCGCAAGTGAATGATATACAAAATAGGATGAATGAAATGGAGAAAAAATTTAAAAAGTTAATGTTACAGGTCACAGATGATTTGGACAATGAGCGAAAAATACGCTTAAATCAACAGGTTGAAATAGATAGATTAAAGAAGCAGCTTGATATTTTAGGTGAGAAATAAACCAATATGCAGTAACAGTCACCGTAATTGATGTTCATTTGCGATTTATTCAAAAAGATATGGAGTTTAATTCTGTCGTAAATTTTGCTATTTTGTCGCAAATTTCGAACTTTATCGTAAATTTCAAACTATTTTGTCGTAATATTATGAACCGGAAATATTTTATATGTGCATTGGATTCTTCGTTATGCTGAATCGTATTGAAATGAAAGAAGTAGTGTACATATTTCGAAACTGTTACGACATTCCTTCCTCGTAACTGGCGCGTAATACCAGTGTTACTACATTTCACGCTTTTTGTTTTATAGAACGTTTTTATGAGAATGAGCCTCGAATGTTATCGAAAAAATGAGGAAACCAGACCCTAACGATTATTTTTAAAGCTAAGAACAACTCAAATCTGGATTTTGCCATAAAATCCAGGATTTAAATTCTCGTACAATTCTCACTATAACACTAATAAAAACACGAAAAGAAATTAGGTTACAAAATGCCTAAAAAATAAGAACAGCTAGCTTGTTGCTGATTTTTATTAAACGGCGTGTAGTGCTTTTCTCTGTAACGTATAGGTTTTCGTTGAAGGAAAAGATTTTTTTGTGATTTATTAAATGTTGTAATTACCTTTGTGTGTGTACAATTAGATGTTTGATTTTTAAATCACGTAATTGTTAATAATTGTTTTGTATGTAAAAAATGGCGAACTTGAATCTAGATATAGCTATTTTATTCATGTTTGTGATTTTCGCAAATATTCCACACTTTTGGAATTAAAAAACCATTTCAACATGAATAGCTAATTGCGTGAAAACTATATTGCGGTAATTCTTTCAAACAGTAAGGTAGCAACTCCTTTGAAAGCATTAAAAATTCTTGCATTCATTTATAGATTTATAGATATGGAAAAATTTGTTTCCAGATATATGATATATGGTTAATCTATTTACGTCTATTTACGCATATAATTCTTTATACTTCCGGAAAACTTTCGCTGTGATAAGTGGAATAATTCGTTAACGCGTTTTTTTTATACACGCAATCATAACAAGTATCTGCGTATTATATATAAATACATATATTGTAAATTTGTGAACGCTGCATGCTTTTTAGCTGTCGGTCTTTCTACTTTCAAGAAGGACGATTTCCCCGTACACAATTGGATATCTTTTCTACATCTGGAATGCCTAAAAACGGGTTGCTATATCACCTACTATCTTATGGGTCTGTATCTAATGAAGTTTTTTGTGCATAGATTTCCTCATCACGCTAAAGGAAACACATGACTAACTTATGAAGTCCTCTAGGATAGAAGATTTTATCTTCCAATATTAAAGGATTTGATAGAATTGCGTAGGTATGCAAAATTGTATATTACAGAGAAATATGAAGAAACGCAGGATAATTTTTATACCCTTTTTTTCTCGAATTTAATTTGTTTTAGTTAAAATTGTAAATTAATAATTGAAAAAATATATTTCCTTCAACTTGCAGTGTTTTAAAGTACAAAAATGCCCAACCACCGAACGCAAGCATTGCTGGAAAGAGCACTGGAAACTAAGTCATGCTGCACGTGGTTTTTATGATCGTTTATTCTCTCCGAAATTAAGAATTAATGGTTCCACGCAGTCAATACCGTCCCCAGAGTTTCTTCAATTGGCGCTAGTCACGTACCAGAAAGCCCAAGAAGAAAGCCCAGGCAACGAGATTGCTGTATAGTCCTTTATTGTTGCCGAAACATTACATCATCTAATAGGGAGAGGGGAATGACATTCAAAAAGTAACATCAATTTCTTAATGCCAGCCGTACAGCAAAAAAAAATATTAAGATCAAAATTGCTTTGAACCGAATGGTGTTAAAATTTGAAAGTAGCGTTCCTGCAGAAATGGTACAAACACAAAAAGGCTAGCTAACATTTTTAGCATATTTTACCAATATTTTTGGACCAAAATATAAGTTTTTTTAAGCATACTGAGGCTGAGAGTTGAGAGTCCTCATCAACTTCATTCTCTGGTTAAAGTCCGTTTTCCTTGCCAACATGTGTTGGATAGGGGGATATTAATGACTTCCGTTCTAGCCGTTATCTTAAATTGTTATCTAAAATTAAAGTCTTCCTTGATCGAACTTTGGACTTTGTCCTAGAAACTAACCCTCTTACAAAATTATCTTCCAGCCAATTTAATCTTCTATCTGTGTGACATCTCTAATGGTACGAATATTTAGTTAGCCTCGCAGGTTTTAACATCCATCTTCAATCATTCCTTGATTCACTGCCCACGTATTACTAACGTACAACATTTTTATGCAGGCTTTAGCTTTAGCCTTAATCGAAAAGACTCTGTTAGTCAACAAAGGAAGTAATACTCTGAATGTTGTTCAAGTAGAACCTATTCTGTAAGTAACACTATTTCAAAAACAAAGTAGTTTTTTATTTAACGTTTGTTAACGCCGAACATCGACGGATGCTGACAGTTTTATAAATGGAAATGCTCCTTTTTGGGCACAAATGACGCAACAGTTTAAAATACAGATAACATTTATGATTTGCAGAAAAAGATGGCCGACCATTGTAATAGAAGGTTTTTTGTATTAAACAATTTTTTTTATACTTGTTGTTTTTTAAGAGGGCGACGAGCAAAAAACAACATTTGTCGCTAAATTCACGTCTTATCGAAGTTATGAAAAAACTGTTCTACTTACGCCTCCTGAAAATCTCACTGACTCGGATGTTAACAATTTTTATTTTTGTTTTCTTATTATCCAACAGCAAACACAGCAAAGAAGACTGGTTTTCTTCTTGGAAGTCTATTTTGCAAATGAGAAATTTAACAGGGCTAGTTTTACGGCCTGTAGTTTGAACGCTCAAAATTATTTTAGCGCTAGTTAGCCTCTATTGAAAATCGTGTTTTAAGACTTATAACAAGCTTAACTCCTGTATAACCAAGATGCTTTTACCATCTCTGCAAGAACCTGACGACACCTGCAGCCTTGCTAACATTTATTTTCCTACCAGTATCGCTCTTAATATGCATATCTGTATACTGTATACTCAGGCTAATTATTTTTCGTGAATTGAAACTAAGGTCGAACATTGGCAGAAGAAACCCCAACGACAGTTCGTAAAATAAAAAACTATACAGTTTTTCAAAACAACTCTCTGTCCTCTTTAAAACAATTACGTTAATTTTTCATGCTCTTTATGATTTTCATAAAATTTAATACATGAGTTGTGACATCATTTTCCTGATGATCTAAATAAAACTATTAACTTATCTATTTTAAAAGGAATTAACTTCTTTGTGCCCAATTCTCCCCGACTAGCTGGTTGTCATATGTTCTAATCCGCAAAATATTACAACGCCACATGATCACCAATAGTATAGTTCTTAGAAAAGACAACAAAAATTTGTACGTACAAAGGTTACCTCTTTGTCCTTTTTTATTTGGGTTTAAATCTGCAAATTTTTCAAAAATTACTATGTTTAATGGATGTCAACTAACTTACAATTAAAAAAACTGCACAAAATTGACACATACTTTATCTTTCATTTATAGATATAAACCAACAAAAAACAGAAAAAGATCTGTAACATTGCAAAAAACCCGAGACTTGCGATGAGATCAGTCAGGAATGTAACTAATTCCATAATATCTATGATATTTTCTTTCTCACACATTTTCATTTCTCTTCAACACAACGACCAAAATTCAATGGACGACAATAACAGGATTTTGCAGCGATTTTCTTCTCAACACCAACACTAAAAGTCCAAAACATGACAAAACAGCTAGACAGGTACACACATACTCTAGTTGTGTGAAAGAGATTGCAGCTGTCAATAACGCTATTATTTCTCCAAACCGCGAAAATGCCAATCTTATACTTTCTGTTAATGTTTGCACGCGAGAACTAGTCATCCTTGCCATAGCACCAACTAAATACACATCATCAAAAATAGCTACAATTGCGAAAAGTATTGAGTAACATGTCCAACATACAATGTTTAGAATTCGGTTTGAGTTATATACTGCTAGCACGGTATACATAATCAGGATCAATGTGACGAACAGAGTACAAATCCAACTCATGTATACAATAAAATGATTGCTTAACGGTCGATAGGCTATAAATAGTAGAACCACGACTGAAGCTATTCCATTTCCAAACACAATGATGTTAATTTCAAGCACTCCCCAATTCATCAGTTTAACAATCGATAGCGGCAGCCAAAGATCAAATGAGACCATGCAATACATGAACATAAATGAGGACAAGAGAACGATTAGCGTATCTGTGTGCTTTAAAAGTTGGTTGAATACACAAATACCACTTTTGTTTTTGTTTTTGTTTTTATTTGTAGGCAACAATTCATTACTTTCATCATCTGAGTTATTTACTGCTGTATATTCTGCAATCTCCTCACCAACTGTCTCTTGCTCTTTTAAATCATATTCTTTGGACAGGTCACTTACTAAACACGTCACTTAAATTTGATTCAATATAAAGACGACGGCCAAGCAACAGGCAGGAGCATTTGTATAAGTAATATGTAACCAACCAATAAAAAAATCTGCTTTTAAAAAAATAAAATTAATTCCAGGGCCTAGAACAAATCCAAGACCAAATGCCATCCCGATTATGGAAAGCCTTGACGATAGTTCATCATCAGAATAAGATCTAGCTAATTCACTACTAGTAATAGATTTATGATACCCTCCCACACCTGAGATTAGTCTCCCTAAAAATAGATTCCAGGGCGAGTATGGTATAGCATAGATAGCATTTCCGATTACAATCAAACAATTCCCAATCCGAAACATACTTGATGTGTTTCTGTACTTATCAAAAATATAACCAATAAGAATTGATATTGCTATCTGTGTCGTTACGTAAACTGCAGAAATTAGACCATAGAACAGTTTCAAATGAGAAGCTTTCAACGTTTCTTCAAGATACAGCCATAAGGTTACATATGTCAAAGCATATTCCATCCCCAAGCAAGTATTTTGACATGTAAAGGCAATAAATGTACGATGTCTTTTTTTATACCATTCTTTAAGGTCTTCGACGCTGATTTTTGGTGTTTCTGTTGTCATTGTAGTTCTTATGGTTTTAAGATGACCTATAAGGAAACAAAAGTATGATCTAAAGAAATGACATACACTTTTGATATGTTTGGGGCAATTTTGTAATATGTGCGATGATATTCGTCAATTTGACTTTCTCCTTGGAGTGGCGAGGGGTGAAAGGGTGCTGGCACCGATAACGTCCTACCAGAAAAAAGTTTGTTGTGTTCTAATTACATGCCATAAAACTGCATGTGCCTGACAGTAAATGTTAACAAATTTATCTCATATGATGACTGGAAAGAAAGACTTCTTCCTTCCAAAGTTCACTAACTTGATCTTTACATATCTAAATTCAATAATACTTTACAGAATTGTGGAGTGTAAATTGGCTTAAATTTAGAAACATCTTAACGCCAATGTTTGCCATACATTTAAGGCTCATACGCACTGTGCATTTTTTTTGTTGACTGCAATTTTTTCTAACACATTCACTTTATGCTTGTGCAAGATTCCTCCAGCAGACCAGACAATGGCATTTTTCTCAAATTTTATCTGCTTTTAATTTTCCTACCTTTTAACTTCTTTTTGCCCCCCATTGTCATATTAATGGTGTTTTTAGCTTGTCGTAATTGGTTTATGAAAATCCTCATGCACGCGGCACATTAAAAAATAGCGTACTATGCAATCCCTCCGAACAGATTGCATGCACAGCAGTACTGGAAAGTTAAATCTTAACTTTTTGTTCCTTCATAGTCATAGAGAGAGTTACTGTGATCATTATTTGATTACACAAAAGAGGACGAATTATATTCAATAAACACAACGAATAACAACAACGAACGATCAACTCTTACCAGTGACGTTAAAAACTAAAACAGAACGTTTGTTACGTGACGTTCAACAAATTTTTGAAGTTACGATTTTTACATAAAAATTAAATTATTAACTAACCATAAACATGTTTCAATCATGCGGTCAGAAAAAGAGTCCCTGATTACCTTTTTATTGTTAATGTTGGTTGCTTGCTCGTGACTAACTAACTTACAAACTAACCATGTCCCAAATGGGAAATTGAAACGTCATTAACATACGCAAAGTTTATTTTAGAAATCGGCGCGTGGGTATTCAAATCAGCACTGAACCATACCATTGCATCTGAGTGCAATGTGCTAACCAACTGGGTTTTCGCGACAGAAATGACAATTGCCCCTTGATTTATTTTGGTTATAATGTATTAATATACGCTGTATGTACCGTCACCCGTTCAACGCATATTTTGATCTGTATTGGTCCTTTAGATCTCTATAAGTCGTTTAGTGGGTCGGGTCACAGATTCCTTAACATAGTTTGCTTTCTTTGTACGAGTAATTGTTTTAACAAAACTATAATTCCTAATTCTAAGCAGATAACTTGGAGATTAAGTGATTAAGATCTTCTCAAGCTAACTTTACATGGTGTTGAAAACTGAGGAAAGGAGACATTCTTTTTGTATATATTTTTATGTTCTGTATATTTTTAGCATCAGTTAAAGATAAAAAGGTCGTCTTTTATAACACATGGTATAAGTATAACAATCATGAATCCTTTTTTAATACCCAGAAACTTTCCAATAGTTTAGACCTCCATTGTCAATGGAAGGATTTCTATTAGCTGAATTTTTTTCGTCAGAAAACTATTTTTCTAAAAAATCGGTACTTTCCTATTTAACTGCTTTAAGTTGCTATCCAAATTTTTTTGGTTATAAAATCATCATGTGTCGAATTCTCATTCTGTTTCCTGTGCTAGCTATGTCTCTGTGTATTTCAGAAAAAAATAAGCAGGCGTCATAAAGATGTTATAATCCAGCATCAAAACCGGACGTGGGTTTTTTAACGGGACATACAGCTAGTCTGATATAATAAAACGCTAATTCAGCGAACAAAACTATTTTGTGGCATCCACAAAAAGATTTTTAGGCGATGAAAAAAAATTAAGAGATTTCTTAATCCTAAAACCTAGTAAAGTAACTAAAAACACGGAAATTACTATGCTTCATAACTAAATATCCATATTCCTTTCTATCAATATTATACAGAACTTTCATTACTGCATGGGTTAAAAAGGACGCTTAGAACTTTATAAACATCTCTTACGGCTAATAATAATATTTTTTCGTGATTTGATTCGCTCTTTTACAACATACTTCCAGCTCCAGACGGTGAACTTTGTTGTGATGAAATTTTATCAATATACCATTCAACAGCAAATCGCACGCGCATTATGGCCGTTTCATCTTTGTTTATGAACTTGCTGATTATATTTATCTTTACTCATTTTGATCCCATTAGCGTTATTAAAGTTATTTCATTGTGGCATATTTGTGTATTTAGTGCGTAAGTCGACCAAGAATCAAGGTTAGTAACCGTGGGAAATAAAATTATGCAGTGAAATAGAGAAAATGGCTTACCTTTTGTAGAAGTGACGTCATTTCTGATCATTATGACATCATCAGTTTTTCTACCATAGGTGAATTTTTAACGGATACTGACCGGTTTTGATGTTGTACTGTAAAATACAAAGCCCGAGGTCAAAAGTACAGACCGAACTTGCGAGGTCTGTGCCCTTGGCCGAGGGCATTGTATTTTACAGTGCAACATCAAAACCGGTCAGTATCCGTTTTATTACCTGACTGTATTTGGTCTGATCTGTTCTAAAACTACAGACGAATGCGTAGACGAGTACAGACGAGTAACAGACGAGTACATACGAGTACGACGAATCACAGACGAGTACAGACAAGTTACAGACGACTTACAGACGAGTACAGACGAGTACAGACGAATCACAGACGAGTTACAGACAAGTACAGATAATCACAGACAAATCACAGAGCTCTGGGGACGAGAATGACAAGTAACAAATTACAGACGAGTTGATTTATTTTTATATCTTTAAAAATGAAACTTCATAAAAAGAAAAGTTTTAAAATAATGTAGTTTTCCCGAATTTCTCATAAATGTATAGGACGCTACATCATTGTTAAAAATAGGAAAAGTAGAGGAAACTGCAGAAAGCACATTCGATTCACCTTTTCGTTCGATGTATGATTCGTTTTGTGTCATAAATATAAAATAACAAACGCAGTTCTGTTCATGTGAGCGCGTGTTGAATGTTTTATAATTTCATTTCGATTTACATAGATTTCATAAAAGTTGTTGCCTACTTAAATATTTCATGGATGAAATATGGAAACGCAAAGACTTTACTCCAAAAAAGGTTGATGAAACACCAAATAAAAAATGTGCAAAGGCAGTGAAGTTTCGTGGAATGTTGAAAATATGTTGATATTATTTATTTTCCCAATTGATATTTATCGTAAATTCTCTATCTTTTTAACGTTATATAATCGACGCCTCTTGTAATTCCAGTTTGAAAGGAAGCGCATACACCCTTTTTTCGTCTTTGTCTCTATAGGAAACGAAGCAAAAGGCCAGTTAGTAAGAGTTTCTTCACTTTTAGAGGCTTTTGACTAAAAAATGTTATAAAATTTAAAAAATACTAAATTTCTAAGCTACCATCCTCGTCCCCAGGGTACCTTGGACCCTAAGCCGTTATAACGGAGCGCCGCTACCAAATTCATCAAAAATGCAAAATGTCCTGGGAACGAGGTTGGTAAGCTACACTTTTTTTATAACAACCGTAAAATTTGGCTTCAGCCTGAGGTGTTCTTATTTTTTCACATTTTCAGAAATTGTTCTTATTCTTTTGTGCCTAATTGTACAAGTTGATTAATTTTCGGGAAGATTAATTTTCGCGAATTTCGCGAATTTTATTCATATTCGTGAAAAATTGTTTGCGTGAAAATTTCTGAAAAAGTTAATTGGCGAAAATAAGTCTTCGCGAAATTACTAGAAATGACCTAGACCTAATGTGCATGCTTATAGGTGTGAACCAGGATTTAGGGTGGGCTCTTATTGGAAGGGGTGGTAAAGCGAGAAGAGCTCTTATAAAAAATATGATTTTTGTGTTATTTTTAGTTAACTATAATGGTCGTAAAATTTAAAAACAGAACATGTTTTGAGTAAAAGGTCGTTTTTTTTCTAATTTCCAATATATTCAAATAACTGCCCCTGGGCGCTTATTCCAGAGGGGCGCTTATTCGAGAGTGAGCATTTAAGGTATTCGCTAAAATTAATTTTTGCAAAAGGATTTTTTTGTTTTTTTCTTCCCTTGTTCCCTTGATAAAAATAATGGTCAGCCTCTGTGATAAAAAAGCCCAGTATAAAGGATGCCTTATCTCAATAAATAAGTTAAAATTTCGAAAAATACTAGTAGATTCCCTTTTTGAACCTCGCAAAATAAGTTTTCGCAAAAATTAGTTAACTTAAGGTAGTAGGGGGTTATATTGCATTTTTTTCAAATCAGTTTATAATGCCCCCCAACTCGCCATTTTACTAAAACGTTAAAGTAGGACCTATTCCTAGCCTCATGTTCTTATAAAATTGTTCTTATATAAAAAACGCTTCAGGAAAAGTTATTTCGGGAACTGTCAAGGAAAGAAATGGCAAACGTCGAATTTGATCAAAACTGTGGCGGTGATCCGACGTAGGGCATAGCGCAAAGAGACAAAGAAATGTACCGCCTTCAACTTCTTGCGCAACGTGATCTTCGTGATGGAGTTAGACGAAGTTAATGACAGTTACTCGCGCATGCGAACACTTCCAACGTACGATCTCACTCATTCTTTGATATTTCTATCATATGATTTATCAGGGAAAACGGATGATAACGATGATAACTTAACTGATACTGATTTGAAACAAGTTAGCAAAGTCATATCAACCAGCACATGAAATGCAAAAAATGTTACTACAAAACCCTTTCGCCCCATTCAGCATTCTTCAAAGTGTGAGATAAAGGAGATGGGTGAAAGCAGCAAAGCTCCACGTATTATTTTAGACGAAATCGAAGAGTCAACAAACTCGATATTAAAGGAGCAGGCAGGTGTCACAAATGTAAAGCAAATTTATAATTACCGTTACAATTATAAAGAGAAATAAGATGATGACTTCACTTCCTTAATTCATCTTAGTCTTTCACAAAAGGATGAAGGTTTCGATATTTTTGATGGCGACCAGCCTTTTGTGCAAGAAATAGTGTTTCGGTCTGCTAAAAAACCGTCAGTGGTTCTGTTTCTCGAACAAACGCTAGTAGATATGGAACGCTTTTGTACAATATGAAAGCTCCTCAAAAATATTTCTCTCCAGTACCAGCAGATACGACATACCAGATTGCTTGTCATTACTTCACTCAGACCGCATTTGAAAACCTGGCAGTGCTTCGAAGAGACAATCTTAAAAGTCCCTAGTTTCCGGGGATAAGTATGTTTCATAGACATCAAGAAACTTAAGATTTCACATATCTCTCGCAAGTAGCTAAACGAAACAAACCGTCACTTTCAGCTTTGAGGGGATTAGGAACGGACGAAGATAAATCGTTCTACAATGCGATTTTAGGTGAATGCGACACTTGTTCCAGTCACCTGCTGGGTTACGAACATTTCAAAAAAAACATAGAAGATAAACTACGAAAATTACTTTTTCCTCAGAGTCAAATAAAAATTATAATGAAAGATATATTCAAAGGGCTCTATGAGAGCAAGGGGGAGCAAGAATTTGACCGTTTATTGAATAATCTTCGCGATAAATGGCTAGGCATTGAGGTAAAATACACTAGAAATGAGCCGGCTGGGAAATTTGTTTCATATTTTGATGAATATAAAGCGACATCAATGAAACACAAAATGACAAAGTTTGCGCAGCGACAATGTGGAATTGATTACACGTACTGGCAAAACCCGATTGAGTGGAGCAATCACGTTGCAAAATCTGAAATAGACGCTAACTCTGAGACTAGAGCCACGGGACAGCATAAAACCGAAACACTGATGAATGCCATAAAAGCACTTAAAAAACTTTACATAAGAAATTATAAAGCTCTAGTTAAAGCTTTGTACGATGAAGGACCGTTCATTTTGGCACCACCATACCGGAAGTTTGCCCTCACATTTGGAGAATGGAACGATAAAACCGAAGAACAAAAAATGGAACATATACGTTCATTCTTGCTGTATATCCCTACAATTCCTGATCTGACTGAGCTATCAAGCAACGCGACTAAGATAAGGAAGTTAATGAACAAGAATTGGCGACAGATTCTGTTTTATCTAATTGTACATCTAACAATAAAAAGCCGGAGATTCCAATATCTGCAGAAGAACTCGATATATCCACGGACAAGGTACCCAAAGATACTTTAAAGTTGTGGACATCCTGTCTGATGAAAAAGGAATAACTACAGCTGCATCAGCTGATCCAAGAATGCGAACCGCAAAAAGTTCAACTTTCACAACTCCGCACATCATATCACTATCTTCGAGAAATCGTGATTTATTGGAATGCAAATGTAAAACTCATACATGGTTCCTAATATGCGAACATACAATAGCTGTAGCCATGAATCTGAACATGTGTTTCGCGTATTTCGTGCAGGTTAAAAAGAAAATCATGCAAAGTAAAGCACGAAAAGGTTTAACTGCTGCAATCGAAACGGATTTGACAATATCACAAACCGGCCTAAGGAAAGATCAGATAAAAAAACACCATGCAAAGAAGAAGACGCAAGAAAGTAGTCAAGATGATCAACGAAAGCGATTCTTAGATTCACACATCCAACAGTATTCCACAAACGCTGCTGTCTTCAATAACCCAACAACTCCTACACCACAAAGCGCACCACTAACACCGCATCCAAGTTCACAATATGCAAATAATGTTAACAACGCTTCCAACAATCAGTTAAATGTATTACTCTCCAGTCCTCCTCCAACAGCCCTGCAATCTTTGCGTCCTCACAGCAGCAGTAATGCTGCCTTATCTCAAATCATTAAAAACTTTTCACACATCAACAATTGGCAAAGTGAAATGTCACCTTTTTTCTATGAAATTGTTCTGCTACCCGGAAATGTGTCGGTATGCTATGGGTGCCATAAGAAATTTGAAGTCGAATGCCGCACATTTCCATTTCCTTCTGGACCTGTTACATTCGCTAATGACTTCACCGCAACGTATTACCATTTAGATGTGCAACATATAACTATAAAAAACAGGCTATTCTTCGAAAACCCGGCACTGTACGTATCTCAAACCTTATCAAAACAGCTCGCTGGTAATATGGAATTTGGTCAACGATTACAATGGTCAGGTGTTGTTTTTAAATTTATTTGAAAACTCAGTGTGTTTCAAAACGATTCTGTTTCCCTGTTTTGATGAAGATTGTTTTCATGTGTTTTGTTGTTTTTAAGCTACTTACTTTTATTCCATACTTATTCCATTAAGAAAACTTTCGTTTAAGCGCAAAATCCTACTTTTTAGCCCCAGAAGGTGTAGAAAGACAAAATAATTGGGCACGAGTTTGGAGGGTGCTTTTAATGGAATGCAGTGTTTCATATTTTGTTGTTTTTAAAATATTGTTAAATAGAAAGAGGCGTTTAATGAGAGAGGTGTTTATTCAAAAAAGAAAAAAGGGCGTTTCTTTACTAAATATCATCAGCATTTACAATGTTGTACTCTTTTTTTGTTATCGAATGTTTCAGTATGTACTATATGAGTATATTTGACGATCAAAATTTTATATCCATTTTGTCCAATAAACAACCCCTCGAATGGTTTATGATTTTAGAGAGGGCGTTGAATAGAGAGGCGAGTTTATTAGTAAAAGATAGTTCACATTTGCTTTTGAGGTGTACATAGCTTTGTTATGAATATGAGACTTGCATATTATTCCATGGTTGTCATTTCAATACCCGCATACATTTTACGCAATTCAACGTTACTGTTAAAACCTAAAAAATAATTAAGGTACTACTGGTATACCCATGACTCTACACTAGTCGTCTGTGATTCGTCTGTACTCGTCTTCTTGGATAGAAGATTTTATCTTCCAATATTAAAGGATTTGATAGAATTGCGTAGGTATGCAAAATTGTATATTATAGAGATATAAGAAGAAACGCAGGATAATTTTTATACCCTTTTTTTTTCGAATTTATTTGTTTTAGGTAAAGTTGTAAATTAATAATTGAAAAATATATTTCCTTCAACTTGCAGCGTTTTAAAGTACAAACATTGTCAACCACCGAACTCAAACTTTGCTGGAAAAGGCACTCGAGCTGCACGTGGTTTCTATGATCGTTTATTCTTTCCGAAATCAAGAATTAATGGTTCTTCACAGTCAATACCGTCCTAAGAGTTTCTTCAATTGGCGCTAGTCACCGTACTAGGAAGTTAAAAAAAGCCCAGGGAACGAGATTGCTGTATAGTCCTTTATTGTAGCCGAAACATTACATTATCTGATATGGAGAGGGGAATGACATTCAAAATAAAAAAGTAACATCAATTTCTTGATGCCAGCTGTGTAGAAAAATGCCATTAAAATCAAAACTGCTTTGAACCGAATGGTGGTAAAATTGGAATGTTCCTGCAGAAATGGTACAAAAGCATATTTTAACCATACTTTTGGACCAAGTACACTGAAGCTGAGAGGTAATCATCATCCTCATTCCTGGCTTAACGTCCGTTTTCCTTGCCAACATGTGTTTGATAGGGGGATATTAATGACTTCCGTTCAATTAAACTGCAGCAAGTCGGTCCTTTATCTCTTGTAAAGTCTTCCTCGATCGAACTTTGGACTTTGCCCTAGAAACTACACCCTCTTACAAAATTATTTTCTAGCCAACTCAATCTGTTGACATCTCCAGCCCAATTCTTAGCTCATTTGAAATCTTTATGTCTTTGAGACTTGCAGGTTTTCACATCCATCTTCAATCATACCTTGATTCACTGCCCGTGTGTCACTAACGAGCAACATTCATTTACACCAAATATCCTCATATCCCACTAAATTTACGTGGTACTATGTCCAAAGTTTTATCCTTAAAATAAACACTCCACTGCCAATAACTCGGTATCATACTATCCTTTAAGCACGTTCCCCACCAGGCGCTAATTAACGCTAAATAATGGGAATGGGAATGTTTTTTTCTCATTTTCTCATTAGTTAGCCCTAGTTAACACCAGGACTAGATATCAAATTCTATGTTATAATACCCATATAGTACCTGATTTTATAAATGGAAATGCTTTTTTGGACACAAATGACGCAACATTTTAAGATATAGATGATTCAATACACAAATTGTGATATCATTCTCATGATGATCAATCAAGCAAAACTATTAACTTATGTTATTTCAAAAGGAATTAACTTCTAGGTACCCAATTCTCCCCGACTAGCTGGGTTTTATATGTTCTATTCTGCTAAATATGGAAAGGTCACTTGATCACCAATAGTATAGTTCTTAGAAAAGACAACAAAAATTTATAAGTAAAGGTTACCTCTTTACCCTTGTTTATTTGGGTTTGAATCTGCAAATTTGCAAAAATTACTACGTTTAAGGAGTAACTAGAAAATTCAAAACAGGATGTCAACTTACTTACCATAAAAAAGTGCACAAAATTGAGATATATGTCCATATCGAGAAACAGAACCAGCAAAAACAGAAAAAGATCTGGAAGATTGCAAAAACCCGAGACTTGCTGATGAAATCAGTCAGGAATCTTACTAGTTTCATATTTGTAAATTCAATTGATGACAATAACAGGATTTTGCAGCGACTTTCGTCTCCACACCAACACTAAAAACCCAAAACATGACAAAACAGCTAGACAGATACACACATACTCTAGTTGTGTGAAAGAGATGGCAGCTGTCAATAATGCTGTAACTTCTCCGAACATCGAAAATACCAATCTTATACTTTCTGTTAACGTTTGCACTCGTGAACTAGTCATCTTTGCCATAACACCAACTAGAAATACTTCAAAAATAACAAGAATTGCGAAAAATATTGAGTAACATGTCCAACATACAATGTTTAGAATTCGGTTTGAGTTATATACTGCTAACACGGTATGCATAATCAGGATCAATGTGACAATCAAAGTACAAATCCAACTCATATATACAATAGAATGATTACTTAACGGTCGATAGCACATTAATAATAGAACAACGACTGAAGCTATTCCATTTGCAAACACAATGATGTTAATTTCAAGTTTTCCCCAATTCATCAGTTTAACAATTGCTAGCGGCAGCCAAAGATCAAATGAAACCATGCAATATGTGAACATACATGAGAACAGAAGAACGATTAGCGTATCTGTGTGCTTTAAAAGTTGTTTGAATACACGAATACCACTTTGGTTTTTATTTTTAGATTCATTGGGTAGCAACAGTTCATTATTTTCATCATCTGAGTTAGTTACTGATGCATATTCTGCAATCTCCTCATTAACTGTCTCTTGGTCTTTTAAATCATATTCTTTGGACAGGTCACTTACTAAACACGTCACTAAAATTTGATTCATTATAAAGACGACGACCAAGCAACAGGCAGGAGCATTTGTGTAAGTGATATGTAACCAACCAATAAAAAAATCTGCTTTTATGAAAACAAAATTAATTCCTGGACCTAGAATAAATCCAAGACCAAATGCCATCCCAATTATCGAAAGCTTTGATGATAGTTCATCATCAGGATATGATCTAGCTAATTCACTACTAATAATAGGTCGATGACACCCTCCCGCACCTGAAATTAGTCTACCAAAAAATAGATTCCAGGGCGAGTATGGTATAGCATAGATAGCATTTCCGATTACAATCAAACAATTTCCAATTAGAAACATACTTGATGTATTTCTGTACTTATCGAAAATATAACCAATAACAATTGATGCTGCTATCTGTGTCGTTACGTAAGCTGCAGAAATTAGACCATAGAACAGTTTCAAACGAGAAGCTTTCAACGTTTCTTCAAGATACAGCCATAACGTTATAAATGTCAAAGAATATTCCATCCCCAAGCAAGCAGTTTGACATGTAAAGACAATAAATGTACGATGTCTTTTTTTATACCATTCCTTAAGGTCCCCGACCCTGATTTTTGTTGTTTTTGTTGTCATTTTGGTTCGCCTGACTTTAGGATGACCTAAAAGGAAACAAAAGTATGATCAAAAGTTGATTAAGAAGATCATCTTTTACCACTCAGCAACAATATTTTAAACATCGTCAAAACTTATACTATAATACGTAACTTTTTTTAAAGAATTATGGAGCATAAATTGGCGTAAATTTAAAAAAATATTAACGCCATTGTTTCCCATTCTATTAAGGCTCATGCGCACTTTGCATTTTTTTGTATGGTGCAAGATTTCGGATCATATTCGAGATCTTATTCAAACCATAGTCCCAAGAACCAGAGATAGTCTGGAAGCAGGCCCTGGGTATAAGGAGCTGCGCGCACTGATGTTATGTTTCAGTTGTAATTAGAACCCAGTTATTTTTAAGTGCAAAACAAATGGAGACCCAACAGTAAAATGCATAAATTTACAGTATTTTTAGGTATATTTGGTTGAAATTAAGGCAATTATAAATATGGCAATTTTTTATCCAAATCTTGATGAAAAATGGCTAAATGTTTAACGGAAGTTTGAATTTGCAGGTATTTCTATATATTCGTATAAATGGAAGTAACTGTGAACTACATAAGAAGTGGATAATCAGGAGACGTCCTTAACACTTGAGTCTTCTCTCTATGTAGTATAGATTATCAACTCTTCACACATAATACATGTTAACTCTGAAATACACACACAGAAAAGGCTATAACCAGCTAGCCAGCCATGCCATATTACCGGGCAGTCACTGGTACATCATGTAGATATGCATGTTTACTCACACACACAGGAGAGGTTATAACCACCTAGCTGGCTAGCTAGCCATGCATATCACCCGGCGGTCACTGGCTTCTATGCTAGCTACTCACTCCTAATAATAAAATACAAAGTGCATCATGCATACAGTGCGTATCGCGAGTAACTATACACGAGTATACGAGTACTGGTACATTAAATGCCGAGTAGAGTGCAAGACGAGTACGAGTAATCGGCGAGTTACCAGCCCATACCCTCGAGTATAGCCTTTTGCGCATGAGTATAGTTAAGTGAATGATTTGTGAGTAGCTACGTGTGCAAGTATATGATAAAAAAGGGGAATTCGTCGTAACATATTTTTTATCGATAGTCTGCTACCTCACACATTGTAAAAACCTTTATTTCGTATTCGCGTCGTAAGAAAGAACAATTTATTTTACATTAATTTTTTTTTTATGTTGCAATAAATTCTCTTTAGTTTACATAAAAATGTATACTTTTCTGTAATGGCTTTTTTATAACTTTGCATTAAATACTCGATTTCTCACCGAGGAGGAAACCCTTTGCTATTTAAATCTTTGCCATCTAAATGTTTTCGCCCAGCTAAATGTTTTGTTGCTACGTTTAAACATTATTCATTTTTCTTCGCAAGCATGAATTAAACAGTGAACACTGGAGACTAAGTCGTATTTGATTGTTTTGTTAGTAACCAAAAGTAAAAACGTGCCTGACAGGGAAGCCTTATATCCAGTCAGATTGGCGTGCACGCCAATTTTGAGTGAGTCCCTTAATTATTTCAAAACGAGTTGTCATAAATTTCAAGTCAAGTTGATTAATTTTTTTAAATGGACAATATGGAAATTTTCAATTTTCTGATGAGTGACTAAATTGCCACTGCAGTCAAACTAATTCGAGTTTTTATCAATTTTTTTATGTTAACTAAACATAGGATCGTGAATGTAAACAAAAAAGTCACTCTCGAATTGAAAATGAGTTAAATAATCTCAACCACTAACACTAATAACACATAATAAATTGTCAATAAGTCAATCCGACAAAACAAAAAGCTTATGCTTGCCATATAATATGACTAATACAATTCTTATGGCACATACCAATAAGCCTATTCCAATATCCATTTCAATATCCATATAAAGAAAACTGTATTTTAATCAAATAACAATAAATAGGCATTTTGGGGGGAAACTGATTCCTTTAAAAGCTAAGAGAATTGTAGATAAATAAATCAGTCATGATTTGTTTCAGGCCACATGTTGTTTCAAATGCAATAACATATTTGGTCAGTAAGCTAGGAAGCACTTCCCAACATATGTTTTTAATACTCGATCGATTTACCGCAATAACTTAATCTGGTGGCCTAAGAAGTTAGGAAGGTTTACAACTAATTAATGACTTTGTTTTATTTTTCTGAGGATAACCCAGACAACATAACCTGACAAGTTTACCACTGTCATTATCAAAATAGTTGATGGAGGCCTAATCTTGCTCTGTCCAGTTAATTTCAAAGAGAATAACAGCAATTGTAAGAACATTGAATCTATTTTCTTAGAGCTACACTACATTTACTAAATATTATTATTGATGTGCGACCTGTGACAAAAATATTTTGTAGGAACAGGAGCATATTCAGTATTGTCTTTAACTCCTGAAAAAAATTGATTATGCCAGTTATATCGGTTATACCATACCAACAATCAATTTTTAGTTAGTATTGTTCAAGAAATTATAAACCTACAATGCTAATATGAATCTGAACGACAAACTGAAACAATAAACAATTTGTAAAAAATGTTTAATATAAATGTATTCTAAATGGAAAGGTAAAAGCATATTAGCAGGGGAGTGTGACAATAATAACAATAAAAATAGCTCGGCAGTACATTATCCCTGTGTGCATAGCATAGCTAGCTATAACATCCTATACCTATAATATCTGGCTAGGATGAAAAGAAACAATATGTTTGTTGGCCATAGCTAATATCAATAAATATTCTTAATTTTTGTTACACTACCACAATATACTCTATATACTTTTATCCTTGATGTAAACGCAGAGATTATAACCTATGACAAGTCCAATTATTTACACACCATGATCAAGTATAAATTATATTTTCCAGACGTTCATTGATTTATACAAAAAATATAAACCGTTAACAATAAGAAATTATACGCTAGGATAATTCTAAAGGTAGTGATGTAATAGTTCTATTGAGAGAACGTTTGTCTGGGTTGATAAGCAAGCTCTCCTTCAGAGTAAATTTAAAATCATTACTCTCACTACCTATACTAGTAAAATTACAAAACGATGGAGTGTAATCACATAGAAATCTATGATCCCGGACAGCGGAAAACCGTTCACGGGTTTATCAATGAGGTGTGATATTCCCAAGTGCTCACACATTCTAACCTTAAAGTGGCGACTAGTTCTGCCATAATAAGTGGTATTGCAGCAGAGATAGGGAAATGTATGTTCTAGCGCAGTCGCGTGCGCGTCACGGCAAGTCACAACAAATCCAATACCATCCAGTACCATGCAGTGCTTATCCATGCATAACGGAGGTAAAGTCCCTATCATACATCAAATAAGTAAAAAAGGAATTCCCTTATAGAATGATGACGTCATCAAAAATCAACGCATGCGCAATAAGATGCGTTAGTTTTGAGTAAGATGAAATTCTCTGTAAATCGAAAAATCATACAATAAAGAGAGAATGAATACACACACTGTAAAACAATTACGTGATATTGCAAAAGGTCGTGGTTTAACAGGGTATTATAGACTACGCAAACAGAATCTAATTAAATAATATAGAACGTGATGTTGCAGGCCAGGAAAGATGGATCAAGGATGTCGGTGAATATCCCGACATCCTGGCCAGTGTGCCGGATCGGTTCAAGACGCAGGACATGTGCGACAAGGCTGTTGAAAGGGATCCCCTTATGCTCGAATATATACCGGACTGGTTTGTCACCCGGGACATGTCTAGTATCATGAACACTAGGCCCGAACTACTCTCTGCCTATCGCCAGAGGAAATCCGAAAAGGCCGGGATTAAGGAGGATCTTCTTCCATTAGCCTGGCATCCAGATAGGGTCATCGATTGGTGCTTTTCAGAGGATGAAAAGGCAGACCTCGAAAAATTGTGGGGGGCATTGATAAAAAAAATAAAAATTCAGCAGGTTATAAAATCTTCTGAATTTTAATATATAATAAATGGGTTCATACAAGACACAGGACATGTGCAACAAAGCTGTTGAAAAAGAGTCCTGGCTGCTCAAATATGTACCGGATCAATTCAAGACACATGGAATGTGTAACAGGGTCGTTGAAAAATATTCTCACATGCTCAGCGATGTACCAGATCAATTCAAGACGCAGGACATGTGTAATAAGGCCGTCGAAAAATATCCCCCTGCGCTTGAATATGTTCCGGACCATTTCAAAACGCAGGACATGTGTAATAAGGCCGTTGAAAAGGATCCCATGGTGCTCGAGTATGTCCCGGATCAATTCAAGGCACAGGATATGTGTAATAAAGCAGTTGAAAAATATCCGCCCATGCTCCGGCATATCCCCGACGGACCAAACTAATATAATAAAAGATATGTGTCAGGGAAAATTTATTGATATATTTGCAGGCGCATTAGTGGCCCTTGTAGCTGGAATTAGTATTTCCCTACCCCTCATAGCCCTAGCAGTAGTAAAAAAATCGGACAATGAAAAGGGTAATGATCCTCGTGAGATGCGTGAGATACGTGAGATGCGGGATGACATCGACAGCGTCTGTGAGTTGACAAGAGATCTGGCACATCGCTGTAATACTCGAGAAATAAAATGAATGAAGAACAATGCAAGGACTGTAAACGTATATTGGATGAATATGATAGGTGTAGATGCGGGCGAAGGCTCATGGCAAATGGTAAACTTTTATGCTGGCAGTGCTACCAGGAATATATCATATATAACGGGGGCGGCTGCGTATGTACAATGACATGTAATTCCCTGAGGTCGTTTAAATTACAACAAAACAAGATGCTACAATTTGAGAAAGAGCTTGTCAGCCCTAAAATTTTCTACTCATTTGCCGCTACTTTTACAGACATCAATGATATCAACGTGGACTGCCTGACAGTGTCAGATCCAGTACCAGCCAACGGGGGCAAGGATCAGCTGTACATCATAGGGTACCATACAATAGACCTCGTGGTAGCACTTAGGGTAAAAACACCTAAAATCTGGTCCCCGAATGGAGTGACCCGGTACAATGCCAATGCCGTACCAGCGATGAGTCTTGATTTTGAAGAGTACCCCGACTGGGTTGCGAAGTATCGTCAAATATGGGGCAAAATCGAAGAGTTGATTTCTGAGCAATTGACGACGGAGCCGGTCAAAAAGGACCGTTACGTGAACGCCAAACTTAAATATTACAAAGACGCGATCACAACCAAATTCCATGGCATGCCGGTACCCTATGATGAGCCCTGCCAAGCCAGTGCAATCATGGCCATTTCATCGGTGTACGTGCAGGGTAAAAACCACTACCCACAGGTACATGTCGTGGAATGTCGGTACAAGGACTTCAAAAAAGAATGGCTGCTGAATGAGGATTAGAAAAAACCCTATATTTTATAGGTCATACAGTACCTATAAAATATGTATAAATTTAAGGCTTATACTCAGGTGGAGGGTCTACATAGCGCTTGCATACTGCGCAGATTGTACGTTTTTTAAAAATTCTTCCCTACCCTCTTGCCTCTCCCTAGCAACTAGCTTGGCACGCTCCTGTTCATTGATGGAGTCAAAAATGCGATTGAACCGCTGCCTCATCTGTTCCTTAAGTACCATATACTTTTGCTTCTCCTGCATAATCAGACTAAACTCATACTTATCAATCTCCCCATTTTCTACAGCCTTTGAGATTAGATCAACGATTGAGTTCAATTTAGCCTCGGCGATCAGCCTTATATTCTCATGCTTCTTGGACTTGACGCCCATTTTTTTCCCAGCAGTCCTAAGACCCGCCTGTCCTACCCCTACAGCCACGGTCAGCCCGCCCATTGCCACTGCTAATGGTACACCCATTCCGGATAACAGGGTACCAATACCGATCCCCGAGGTTACTACACTGATGCCAAGCAGCCCATGGTCACAGTATCTGATCCAGGTCCCATGCATCTTAAACTTTTTTGCGAGTTTGTCCCGCTCCTTAATCTCACTTCGCAGATAATTTTCAATTTCACCAATCTCATCAAGTCTATACTATTGGCTTTCATCATGCATGTCAGCGCCTTGTGCAGGTGCACTCGGCAAACTAGGGTACAGCTTCGTTATATCAGCCATCTATTTATTTATTCTATCAATAGCTGCATCGTTATACCGGTGAAGGGTGGAATTCGTCTGTTAGCATAAACTCCAAACGATCCGTGAACCCCTTCAGGGGCATGTAAATTGTAGTATCAAAACTCCAGGTCAGCATGTCCCCCCAAGCATTTAATTCCTTGGTGGGAAGTAAGGCCAGAATTTTAGACTTTTTGCCATCCAGCAGGGCATCACATTCGTCCAGTTGGGGGCAAACAAGTCGTAGTCGAATATAGACGTCGGTCTTATAGAAGGAATCATAGTCCCCCTTCTGATAGTACTTTTTACTGGAGTCGTAGGATAGACCCAGGAGCTCTTGAAGCTGTCGATGAATCACCACCGTGTACCCGTCGGCGACACGGAGCCTACAGAGTCCATTTTTCAGGACAAACAGTTTTATCCTGTCCTGTGCCTGACTGTTCACGATAGCCGCCAAGTCCTCGATCCTGTATAGACCGTTCATAATTTCGATCCGGGTCTCCCTTTGATCAGGCCCCATCTTACGTATGACGAGCTCATTATCGCTGTAAAGGTTCAGCCATACAGGCCTGATGCTTATCGATTTCAAGGCTATCCTACTATCCTGTCCCAAGTAGTCCTCAAATATCGTAGGCTTATATATATCGGTGATGTAGAGTTGCTTCATCTTTGTTTTAAAACAAAAGGATGAACATATATTCATACAACTCTAATGCAAAGTACAAGCCAAACAGGGGGGAATGGCCACTTGGTGTCGTCAACTTGGATCATCAGGACCTCTATGTCTCCACGGAATCTCATATACCCGTGATATTCCCCAGGTTTACGAAATACCCTATAAAGGTTACAACAACATACCTGAACGATCCTGTGATTCAGGGCTGGACAAGAGGACAAGCCCTGGACTACTGGAATATTCAGGTGAACTTCGCTACACATTGCGCAACAACAGCCCTAGGCATATCAGCAAAACATCTAACGGGCTCCGTACCCCTTGTCAACTCCATCTTCAAATTTCATGTGTACTATCACATGCGTCGCATTCTAGCGAGGATGAAAGTACCCATGTCCTTTAACGATGGGTTTTCCAGGTACAAAAATCCCTATTCCACATCTGGATATGCGCAGATATGCCGTGAATATGGTGCCGACCCTAATGGCCTGTACAAAACCAAGTCAGTAAGTGCATCACTCACCAACGGTAGATGGTGGCCACAGGTTGAGGGTGATTGGGCCAAATTCATCATCCCCACAAGTCAAGGCTTGACATCGGAGGGCCTGACCAAGCTAAGTGAGAGTATAAGAGTTTACGTGGTCTTGTTACTAGGATCCCAGGAGGGTGCGAAAGCCTCCTTAATCGGGTCTGGTGCGGATAACTACACAGCAAGACAGATTTTAATGCAGAAATTTGAAGCCATGGTACAACGTCAGGAAAATGTAGGACATGACATCACAGAGTTTCAGAAGGTGTTGCAATATGCCAGAACTCCGGTAAACTTCGCCGTCATGCCCAGCGTCTACATGTTGCCCTATAATATGAACCTCCGTATAGGCAAAATTGTAGGGTACAACAACAATATCCTGATCGCACCCCCCAATGTAAATGTAGGGGTACAGGTTGATGTGAATAACAAGCCTATTGTAAGGCATACCATCAGGCATGCCACACCATCCATACCTACTAGAAAGCATGGTACACCTCCTATACATACCATCAGGCATGCCACACCACCCATACCTACTAGAAAGCATGGCACACCCCCTAGGCATACCATCAGGCATACCACACCACCCATACCTACTAGAAAGCATGCCACACCTCCTATACATGCCACTAAACAACCCCCGAAAAACCAACATGAGGATAACAAGGCTGCATTAATCACGACAGGGGTGGGGATCATTATTGCCTACATCTGGCTTAAAAAATAGTTCATATTTACACCTTACCAAGATATAGTACGACAAACCCGGCAGCGGCAGCGATCGCCATATACAAATGTTTTGCCACATATTCCACGACTGTTGACGCTACCCTTAGAAGGAAGGAAAAAACAGTACTAATAATCCCCGGCAATGCGGCACCTGCCTTGCCTGCTAGATATTTTAAAAATTTTCCCAATCTTTCCAACTGCTTCTCTACGAAGCCTTTTCCACCACCGGCGGCACTTCCTCCTGCGGCACCTGCCGCGGCACTTCCTCCCGTAACGGAGAGCACGATGGTTGAAACCAGTAGGCCAATAGCGGAGACGATACTCGCTATTGTTATACCCTCCTCACTGAAGAGTATTTTTAGCTTTTCAAGTAGGGACGTGTCATCTGCACCAATTTTCAACAGAGTGTCCCTGATGTGTCCCAGCTGGGTGTTAATGATCTTGGTTTGTATCCCTTCTGCCTCTTGCGCGGTCTTTTTTAAATCCTTAAATTTTTCAAGGTCTGCCTTCACCTTTTCTATCTCCTTATTAATATGGTCGGGATTCCATTGTCCTCCATCTTCCTCGGCCTTCTGCTCCTCGAGTTCTTTTAACTTACCCTCGGCCCCCTCAATCTCATGGGTGTATAGGATCCCTTTTGATTTCAGTATATTCGCAGCGTCCTTGATAATTTGTGCTGCCCGATTAATCTCTCTTATTTCATCCTTAGTGAGGCGTCCTTCACCAAATGAAGTATCCATAAAACGTTCCGACTCGTCTTAAAACGGTTCAATATCCTCTAACGAATTTATCTGAATGATATCACCCGGGTCCCCCTCGGCATTATTTAAAAGGACATTAGCTTCATTCACGAGGTTCTGGGCCCTTACCTTACTACCCTTATTGGGCGTAGAGACATAGGTAGCGAAGCCCATATCTCGAATATCTTGAGCCGTAAGGCCGGAATTTCTTAGTGTACTTAATGCTAGGAACCCGACCCCATTCTCCTTCGTAACCCTTATATTTTTTAAAAAAAGCTGTTCACCTTCAAACTCAAATTTACCATTAATTATGTTTATCTCTGTATTGGCTTCATTCAGGGGTCCCATATTCCTATTATCAATAAGATGTATATAAAAATTGTTTACCTTTTTTTTTAGTTTATCTCCCGCAAGCCTATCAAATGCATCTTCTATCGTATGTCCTGATGTTGAGGGTACCTGTGTTCCGGGGAGTTGCTGCGTTGATGGGAGTTTCGTGGTATCGGGCCTATCATCATGCCCACCTCCCTTATCCTCTTTACCGATCTGCTCTTCTGGAGTAAATGCTGGATTATCGGCCATTTATTTAGAACATTTACCCCATATAATAAACAACATGAACAGATTCGGGAACATACTAGACCCATACGCAGAAACGAAACAGCTCCTAGGTTTTAAGGGACGTCGTCAGAGGGTACACATAAGTCATATACCCAGTACAATCAACCAGAATGAAGACTTACGTGTTGATATACCTACTATGGGGCAAAATGATGTTATTCTCCCAGGCAGCCTTAAGCTATTGTTTGATCTAACATTGTCGGGGACTAATACAAAGCGTACCATCGTCAGCAACATTGGTAAAGGCCTGATTAAGAATATGCGCATCACTTTGAATGGTAGGGAGGTTCAAAGTATTAGTGATTATAACCTAATTGCAGTCTATCGCGACCTCTGGCTGGCCAAATTTGATAGGGAAAACAACCTCATCCCGGAAGGCATCAACCCCAACGACGGTGGCATAAGGAGCCTCATGGTAAAAGCCACTGATTACGTGGGTACCGACGAGGAGAAGGCCATTGCTGCCGCCTATGGGAACACATTTTCCATCCCCCTAGGTCAAATGTTTGAGTTATTCAAAGATCTGCCATTCTGTCAGGCGGGTTTTCACGATAGAGTGCAATTCTGTCTACATTTCGCACCCTATAGCGATGTAATCAAAGATGGTGGCACAGCCGCAGTTGAATCCACGGCTGCAAAGGCAGCCGACGCCGCATATATTATTACCAATATCAAGCTTGAATTTGACAAAATTACCCATGAAGGCCTAGCAAGTGCCATGATTGCAAGGTATGTAAGATTAGCACTCCCCTATGAACGTATATTCAGGAGCAAGGTTCTAACCCTAAAAAAACAGGACACGAGTTACAACCTAACGATTGATTCGCCATCAAAGAGTTTGAATGGTGTTCTGCTACTGTTTATAGACCCTGGGAAAGTGAAGGCGTATTCCGGCAAAAACGAGGTCTATTATAACCCTAAAATTGAAAGGCTAACGATAAATGTTGAGGGTGAACCCAACGAACTATATTCTCACTCTATGCTTCCAAAGGACCATCTTGAGGGGATAGTAAATATTTTCGGTGCCCACGACTCTAGTGTTACCATAGGGCAATTCATGACCGAGAGGTACGGGCTCTTTGTGGATTTCAGATCAAGCCCGGACCATACCTTACATGGATCTGGTAGGAACCTAGAAAATTTAAGCGATGGCATTACTTTCCATATAGAAAAGAAGGCCGACGGAACCGGCAATTTTACATGTTATGTCTACCTATTACAGGATGCCCAAATAAACATACTTGGGGGTAGACTCGATGCTGTTGAGTATTAATAAAAGATGGCTACTATTGCTGTAATCGTTGCAGAGGCGGCCATAAACGCCCTAGCATTCAGTGGGACAAACTTTTTTTTTTCCAAGCTCTCGGGACACGGTGAGGCGGAGCGAAAAAGGCATGATGAGGCCGTTGAAGAGCTCAATACTGCTCAGGCGGAGTGGATACGAAAAAGACAGGCCAAACTTGACTGGTTCAGTGAAGAACGGGAGATGCAGATAAAGGCCGGCAAGAGCCTGAGAGAATTGGACGAATATTATATTATTATAAATATTATATTGCCTCAGAAAAGAGGGCCCCGCAATTGAAGGATTTTTATACACCCTCCAAAAAACAACAAGATGGCGAACTCACATTCGTCGTTGGCTCCCTATCTCTGCTAGGCTTCGTGGCTTACAGGTATTTGTAGGAACGTTTTTTGACATATAATAAACATGTCAAAAGCATCACATAGTATTACCGATGAGGAGGTGGAAAAATTAAGCCAAATTTACTATACCCCGGAACACCTGTGGATCGGGCGTAAGGCTATCGGAATGCTCGCGAAGGAGGCTGGTCTATCAAAAAAGCTAGTAACTTATTGGCTATCCAGGCAGCTGCTCTGGCTGATACATATCAAAGGCCCAAAACGTATAGACTACCCCCATTTTACCATTACAACACCCAATGAAATGCATCAGTTTGATCTACTCTACATGCCATATAATCGGTTGTATCGCAATACGTACAAGTATATTCTGACGGGTATTGACGTGGCCTCGAGATATAAGGTAGCTAGGCCCCTACGTACCAAGAAGGCTAGCGAGGTCGCGGATATGTTGAAGGACATCTACAAGGCAGGACCTTTACGATACCCCAAAACCCTCCAATGTGATAACGGCTCTGAATTTAAGTAAGATGTAACGAGGCTGCTGGAGGGTAAAGGGGTGGAGATCAAGAGGGCTACCACCAAATACCACCATACGTTCACAGCCTTTGTAGAGAGCTACAATAGGGTCCTCGCCGAAAAGCTCTTCAAGCCTCAAGATTCCCAAGAGTTGGCCTCTGATGAGACTAGCAGTATATGGGTCAAGCATCTGTATACTATCGTGAAAGGTCTAAACAATACCAAGACTGCAATGATCGATATGAAGCCCAAAAAAGCAATTAAGCTCGAGGATGTCCCACTTGCAAAAGATCAGCAATATCCCGAGGAAAAGCCTTTACCTGAGGATGGTTTATACTTGTATCTGCTACAACCAGGAGAGGAGCACGGGGATTCGAAAAGGCGGGCCACCGACGCCTCTTGGAGCAGGAAAATGTATAGGTTGGATCGTATTGTGGTGGGTAGTCGCGTGCTATACTATTTACAAGATGGTCCTGATCGTAGCTTCGTGTCAGAGGAATTGATGCAGGTACCGGAGGATGTTGAGGTACCTCCGGAACATGTTAAGGATTGGTAATTTTCACTGCCCACAGGAGTAGTAAAAATTAGCGTCTGCTTAATCCTATAATGCCGGAACACCTAGGCCATACAGGTCATCCCGGGTAAGGTCGATAAGCCTGAAATGGTTCCCGAAACGTTCTTCATGTCCCCCCTCCTCGAAACGATTAAAGGCGTGTATGCCGTTGGGGTTGTCGATGACAACAATCTCCTCCGCCCCCGAGTAGTTGTCACCGAACCACAACCTCTTCTTGCTAATATTACGCCTCTGGACACGCGTGCAGTAATACGGAAGATGATGGTATTCGTCATCATCCTGTGCGCTGTGCTTACGGTGGATTATGATTACGTTGTCTTTACCAGGGTCCTGGGCATTGGGTATATGCCTTTGTCGAAGCCTTGCATTTTCCTGGGCCTGTGCCGCAAGTTGTCGATCCCTATCCTCGAGCTCATCCCCGAGTGCCAGGGGTTGGTTGTCCCTATCCTCCAGATCATCGCCGAGTAGGACAAGGGCCTCATCCCTATCCTCCAGGGCCTGGCGATGCTCCTTAAGTACATCTTGTAGTTTCTGGACGCCTGCCCTGGCGAGCCACTTGATTAGCCCCGCAGCTTTGGGCTTTCTGGAACAACGCACAATCTCCAATGCATTGTCCAATGTCACGAAGGCATCATGGCTATTTTGGTCCCACTTTGGGGGTTGGTTACTAACCAAGCTCATCTCATGAAGCGCAAGGGTAGGAATATCCCGATATGACTCGGAAATCTTTTCAATACCCAAGAAACGTCCCAGATCGGCGCGTTTAAACATAGGTTGATCCTGGCTATTGGACAGTGTCTTAATGGCTCCTGTGTTGAACATAACATGCGACGACATCTTTCTATATACCAATGCCTACCCAGAGGATTTCACTGAAGCATCTCCCAACCCCTAGGGTGTTCCAATCTCACGTATAGGCAAACATGCTTAGCTTTTTTCAATTCAGCCTTGATATCATCCCAGTCCGAAATCATGTTGGTTTCCTCGTCGATCACCTTCAAATCAGAGCGTTCATGAGGAAACCACAAAAACAGGGCTTTTTTCTGCCTCCGAAGGTTCTTGGGCAAAGCCGTATACGCTTGGGTTAGTAGCCACAAGCTGTGCTTCCTATGCCTTCCCGAAATAGCCAATTCAAGCAGGGGTTGTCGCCGCTTGTCGAGGCTTTCATCGGCTATACAGTCATCCACAACGAAAAGGGTGTGCTCGCCCGCCAGCAATGAGGAAAATTTCGCTATTCATTCAAACAGTTGGTCCTTTGGGTCAATTAAAAAGACGTAAGGGTCCCTCCATAATAAGGTCTTGGATAGGTACGTCTCATTCCATCTTATAGTAGGGCACAGCACGACTATGTTGTGATAGTGTTTTTTATACTCATTTTCAAGCAGGTCCAGAACACGTTGCGTTTTTCCGCAACTTGTCGGGCCTGTAAAGATTGCCGTATGGGGACTTTTAATAATATCTAGCATTTTATTGTTTTATAAACCTATTCCGTAATGTATCGATTGCCCTTTGACATGTTCTCACTCGCCCACATGGGTTGAGTATTGTAATAGTGCAGCCTTTTCGCCACCTCAGCAAGCATCGCCATTTTCCCGATATTTAATTGGTACTTTGTGATCAATATGCCACTCTCCATGGTTGTCCCAGGTCATACCCTCGGAAAACTGGGCCTCGATATGGGCCTGCAGTGTAGCGATATCGCATCCAAGATACTCTTGAGAACTAAGCTCCTTGTTTCCATCTAAGGCCTGATAGACATGATTTCTTACTATTTGAGCCATATAACCATGAAAATCGCAAATGGGGCATTGTTGCCTTTGCCTTTGATGGTCGCAGATGCCCCCACCCCCACAGTCCTTGCAGCGAGATCTTATCCTACCATGTTCCCTACAGAAGCTTCCACCCCCACAGTCCTTACACTGCGATCTTATCCTACCATGCTCGATGCATATTTCTACACCTCCACAGTCTTTGCAGCGGGACCTCCGCCTTTGATGGTCGCAAATCTGGCTGCCCTTACACTCCTTACAGGTGGACCTCCGCCTTTCATGTTCACAAATCTCACTTCCCCCACAGTCCTTGCAGCGGGACCTCTGCTTTTGATGCGGGCATTTGGTATGATCCTGTGACGCCTTCTTTTTATCGAGGCATTTAATACACGTTTTTGTCAGTTGACCATTACGCTTGATCCTAAAATTGCCTAAAGATAAAGAGTGTTTACATCTCGAACAGCTCTTGGTTCCTTCCATATTGACTCGTTTTTATCCTAAGGACAAAAACGAGTTTTACTAACGGTCTATTTTTGAGGTATCAGGGAAACCATTTATTCCTATCTATTTTCGATATAGTGCAAAGGCATTCGATACAGATCCATGTGCCTCCAGGGTTGTTGATAAGATGCCCCTTACAGACAGGGCATAATTTGATATTCATAGTCTTGTATTCGATGGGTAATGGATTAAATACTATCTTGCCCTGCAGACACCTCAATACCTTGCGGTACCTCGCAGCTAGCAGTACCTTTTCCGGGCTCTCAGGGGGTGCTTCAACGAGTTCGATGTACTGGGGTATAATGTCATAGGTTAAAAATATATACAAAAGTAGATAATTTTCATCCTGCTGAATTTCCCTAATTTCAGCATCAAGGGCAAGAGAATCAACCTTGTATTCGATAACAGGGTCCTTACATTTTGTACGCCGCCTAGCCTTAGCTTTATCGAGGCAACTTATACAACTCTTAGTTCGAGTATGTCCCCTAATCTTGAACATGTCCGGGGAAAGCAGTTTTTTGCACTTCGAACAACATTTTTTACTTTCCATTTACTATCCAGTGGCTCGCCCTGTGCAATGCCCTGGCAACATCGGCAGCTGTTGGAGACTTACAGGTTTCTATATATTTATAGGGTACCTTGTGATGAATGTGCAAGAACTCATAATCTTCCCAGGTCATACCCTCGGAAAACTGGGCTTCGATATGACCTCTACAGGTATTCATGAGCTCATACAGGGGCTGGTTACAGGGGTGGCACTTTGTACGACGATTGCGTGATGTCTTGCTGATATTGAGGCAATTTATGCACTGCTTTAACATTTGGCCACGCCTGATCTTGAAATGGTTCAATGGGAGATAGTGCTTGCATTTTGAGCAGTTTTTACCCTCATCCATTTCTATTTGCCTCTTATGGCAAATAGAAAAACATTATCATGTGGTCTATTTTGGAGGAATCAGGGACTTCTTATACCATCCTTATTTAATAGCGTATTCGTCGAATAATATTGCCGCTGTCATATAGCCGGAGAGCTTCAAACCATCTTCGAGGTCCATCTTTGCCCCAGGCCTGGAAACCCCCAAAGCCTTTTTTGCCCCCATAGCGATTAGAATAGTGTACGAGACCAATCTGACAGACTCCCAAAGGGAGTCAATGACCATCGTCTCCTTCGGACCCATATTGCTGTCATCATGCTTGCTTGTTGCCATTTATTAGGTGTAATTTTTTAGAAAAATCATTGCATCTTGAAAATATCGATATTTGAATGAGTTTTGCCTTGCTGAGGCTCGTGATGGGTTACCGCCTTATTAGGTTCATTTCCACTCCTGACAAATTTATACCAGACGCCGACGGCTATCGTTAATATAGCCAGCGTCCCTACGCTGTAAAGATAGACACCTGTTGACTTACTAGGGGTTGCGGCAGGTTCTTGATCATCTTGTAAAGGTTCTTTGCCCACGTTCTTCTTTAAGTCGGCCTTATTCTTACGGTTCCATTCGGCAAGTCTCTTTCCGGCCGCAACACGACCCTCGTTGTTCGTCTTGGTTATGACCCTTTCCTCTTGCTGTTTCTGAATGTCTTCGCTCATTTTATTATAGCCCCCTCCGCCGTGTCCGCCTCCTTCACCACCACCTCCTCTTGTTTCTTTTTAATGTGTGTGGCCGTATGGCCTGCCACAAGTAGTGGGGCTAAACACCTCCCAATGGTACAGTATACAAGGATACCTAGATCGGTCATAGAGTCCCGGATTATGGGATCTTCTTCGATATCTCGACGTAATTCATCAACACTGTCGATATCCACTATATTTCCAATCATGCTAGCATAGAGGCTAATAACATGTGTAGACAGTGCCCTAGTTGTTTTCTCACCCTTCTCATGGAAGCTCACGTTGAAGGTACTCGGTATGGACCTTGTCGATAGCCTCATCAGGGGCCTTGTCGACAAAGCCCTCTGTGAATTTTTTAGGCAGTAGATGCCCCTTGCCTTTGCGTAGGGCCTCCTTCAGGGCCTGACGTTTATCGATGGGTTTCTCTATCTGTTCATATTCTGCAGAGGCTGTGTCGAATACTCTTGCGATATCAGACATCTTTATTAGTAGTCGTTTATAACGAAAAAGTATATAAGCTATCATGGCATAGGGTAGTAGTATAGCTATATACAAACACACCTCCATTTTATTCCTCGGTAGGCACCAGGCGTTTATGGCCTCTTGCTAATATTGTAATCTGGTCCAGTTGAACGATCCTTTTGTCGTCTGCCCTGTTTAGTGCTAGCTTCGATACCTCCTGGGTGTATACCTTATGGTTCTTATTTTGAATTAGCACTTGGCTCTTGTAAATATCAACGCCCTCTTCTAGACATCGCCGATAATCGTCGAAGGTTACGCATCGCTTTACGCCCTTCGCTTTCCTGTCACCGCCCTCTTTTGTGAGGCTTTCATAAGCACATAGCTTTGCCCTCAGGGTGATGAAATCGATCATAATTTTTCCGCCTAATTCGTCTTTCATGAGGCCTACCACTTTTTTGTTCTTGCCAATAAGGAGGGGCCTGTTATCATCCTCACTATACGCACTGGTGTCAAAGCGTGCCTCGACGTCGTCCGCAATGTCGCGATAAAAATCCTCCGTTCTAATATGGTACACAAAGGAGTCCGTATCCATATAGCAGAGCTGCAATTTGCTACCGTATTTGGGCTGCATGAAGTCGTAATGGAATTCATACATGACCATTTTTGACATGTCCAAGATGGCCTGGCCTATATATACAGGCTTGTTCATCTTGACCTCAGTCTTGCCCATTTCAACACCTAGGAGGTGCTTGCTAAACCGGCTGACACCCTTGAAATTTGGTTTCATCACAATTTTCTTGTACTTGTCCTCGCTTGTGACCAGTTGGATGTTGCGGTGGTTCCTGATGTTCTCCATGGTCTTACCGAAAACACTCAGATTCATCAACTTGTAAAAGTCCTTCTCAAACTCATTTTTAGCATTAGTTCTCAGCCTAGTGTTGTGATCTATGTACCCCTTCAGCCATGCCTTCTGATTAAATCGGATCACCCTACGCACCCTCTTCAGTTCAAGGCCATGTTTTGTAGCCTCATTTAATGCCCTGATATGCACTACATATTTTCGCTTGTCCTCCAAATTCGGTACCAATTTCTCGACCTTGTGGACCGTCCTGCGTTCGGGTAGGAATGGCAGGTCGTTATGTTTTTCATGTAGTGTCTTTGGATAGTCGATGTCAACCTCTAGTATATACCCATGCTTGTTTTCCTCAACGAGCTTACCGATCCGCTTTTCGGTGAATGCCTCAACATTCGACACCCATTTGAAGCCATCCGTGGGCAGATCTTGACGCATCGCCCATCCATACAGGTTGTTAGCATCCAGATATTGGATGTATGATGACTCCTCGTCCGGGTTATACTGGTCTCCCATGTACTTGTTATTTGCTTTGGCATAACGACGTACAGCCTGGACTATACCTCCACGGATACCCCTCTCAAACATCAGAAGCATATCGGGGTCTGTAAGGAGCTCTAGCCTTATACCCGTAAATTTCAGTGCTGCCTTCCATGCGCTGTAGAAGTGTGCAGGGTCAAGCTTGTAGTTCGTCAAGCTTGTAGTTCGTCAAGCACACATCACGAAACGTTTCAAATACGTCGGCTAATAGCAGGACGTCCATGGTCAGGTAGATGTCATGATAGTCGCCCATGGTGACGTTATCACCCTCTGGGGCTACACAATTCCATACCTTTTTTGCGTATTTATAATCATACTCTGATATACCTTTCATATTCAGCTTGCTGTAGAATGCCTCCTTGGGAGGTAGCTCCAATTCCTCAAATCGCTGCCAATCGTCCATATACTCGTACGGATAGACACCTTTTCGAAGCATTAGCCGGAATACATCGTCCTTGTCGATGAGCTTGGCCATGGATGGTACGCTTGCCTTTGCCTGGTCCCGATTAAGTTGCTTGGTAGTATTCGAGTTGCAATTTTTACACCAAAACTTTGCCATATACTCGGCGTCTATACCCTGAAATTCCAGACAGGTATCTGCACACTGCCGGCATTTCATACCCGCGGCGTTTATTCCAATGAGGTTGCTTGCCAATTTGTATAGCGAGGATGGCATTAATCGGCAGCTGTCGATGAATCTAATCTCGATCTTCTTGTACGTTTCGCCATCGCCCATACCTGCAAGTGGTACCTTGATTTTCACATTCATATTTTTCACCCAGTTCTCGGATAAATAGATGCGCGTCGTACCCGCTTAGGTTGTGGAATATGATGGGAATATGGCTGGGTATCTTATACTTCAAATTACAGCTGTTATGCGCGGCACCTCTATACAACCCGGTATAGTGACAATGGTCCCTGACCTTACGGTTATTTTCACAGTCATCGAAGGGCTTTAGACAGATATGGCATTTCGATGCCTCGTTGTGCTCCCTTTTCAGGATCTCTGTTAGAGGTAGCATGTCCTGCTGCGGGTAGGTATAATATAGTCTTTTGACCTCATCCTTTAGGTGGTTAACGAAGCGGGTGACGCAGTCCTCACCCCTGTAGACTGTTAGGGGATCTAGTACATCCCCATAGGCAAAGGTACTATACGTGCACCAGCCAGATGGTACATGCTTGCTTAGCTTTTTAGTCTTGGTCTCCCTGGCATCTTCTACTGGTATCAATAGACTCTCGAAGTCTACATAGATGGCAAAGGGTACTTTAAATTACATCTGGCCATCCCTATAGAATAACCATTTTTCAGCCTCTGTTGGCATCGTAATTTTAACAGCCCCGTGGTCCTTGCAGTAGCCATGGTGCCTGTCCCTCGATTCAACTGTGGGAAAGGCTTGTAGGCAGTTTAGGCAGAAGTGCATTTTTGCAGTATTTTTTGAGGTCTCAATACCCAGGAGCCGTGATAGATTTTTGACGGCTGTATAGTGAGCCTTTTTGTCATCTGTAAGGAGCAGTAGATTCACCTGCTTGCCACGTCCGCTATAATGTGATCGCCTCAGGATATTGATCCTCTTTCCCGTCATATACAGGACATTCACCGCAATGCCCGGGTTATTATCCTCGAATTTGTATATGCTCTTGGTGCTTGTGGGGAACTCTATACCCTCCCAGTTATAAAGATTTATGTAGGGTCTCAGCTTGGTGATTCTTTGGGGGTCTCTTTCAATCTCCTCATGATGTAGGCTAGCGATGATGCTCCACTTGAAGCACTCCTCATTCTCGTTTTTAGGGTTAATAATTGCCTTTTTCGAAGCTATCCATTTAGGTGCTTGTATATACGATGAGCCCCTTGTTAGCCTCAATTTGTGAAAGTCTACATCGAGATGCAGGATTCGACTGATCGCAAAGCCACTCCGGGCTAATGCAGAATTTTCCACATGTGTTTTAACCTGAGCAAACATCGTATCTAGCACATCGTCCACGTTGCTACCCTGGAAGACTGAGGCCATATTACTATGGAAGACCTTCTTCACCTCAATATACTCCTCGTCGTTGGCCCCCTCTATATCTGATGGCTTCTTCCATATAATCCATAGTGACAGCTGTATCTTTGCCGACCCCATATCTTCTACCTGCCCCTCAACCAAGGTTTTCACATTTGGTCGCACCATCCCTATATAACCGTCAACGTCGGCCCTTCCTATACCGGGAATGCGGAAACTTCGGAAGGTCCTGTGGTGAGCATGTTTATGTTCCTGAGGTGTAAAATCTTGCCCCGGTTGATTGTAAGGATTTTGGATGTCTTCAATATAGTCCTCCCCGGCCTCTTTTTCTACCTCATTATGAAGTGTAGGTCTTGTGTTGGCTGCCCCGTTATAGAGATTCATCACCGTACGTTTAATGATCGCATATGTTCTCTTGACCCCCTCTTTTATAGGTTTGGGGACAGCACCCACAAGCCAATTATAAAATACCTTCATCCCATCCCTTACAATAGAACGATTCTTCGACAGCTCCTGTTTCTCGAAGACGTCCATCTCAGATGGGGGCAATACCCAGTTATGCCATTCCTGGATTTTATCTCCCACAACCGAACGATTTTTTGACAGTTCCTGTCTCTCGAAGAGGTCCATATCCTCTTGTGCTATAGGTCTGACTGGTTGTATAGCCCTTCTAGGTTGCTCCTCCAATAAGGCAATCAATTCAGCCTTGCGTAGCTTGTAATACCCCGTAAGTCCACGGCTTTTCGCGATATTACCTAATTCTTTGACTGTATGTGTATTCATTCTCTCTCTTTATTGTATAGAGTTTTTACTTTGTCAGATGATTACACCATTGGTCAAAACTAACGCATCTTTATTGCGCATGCGTTGATTTTTGATGACGTCATCATTCTATAAGGGAATTCCCTTTTTACTTATTTGATGTATGATAGGGACTTTACCTCCGTTATGCATGGATAAGCACTGCATGGTACCGGATGGTATTGGATTTGTTGTGACTTGCTGTGACGCGCACGCGACTGCGCTAGAACATACATTTCCCTATCTCTGCAGCCACCGCACTTGAACTGGTAAACGAGGCCAGAACGATCTTTAAACTGAAAAAAATTCCTAGTCTACACGTAGACCGAAAAACAAAGCGAACTGAGCAGTGTAGTAAATTACTCCAAAAAATGCGAGACAAATGAGTTCGAACCTGCAAAGAGTGACTGCCAAGAAGCGGTAACATAATAAATAATTCCTTCTTAGGAACCGTGGTGACTATTTTTCACTAGGAAGACGTGTGTTGTTAAGAAAAACTTTGATACAAAAATCTATAACAATCCTAGGATATTACTTTTATCCACTACGATTCTTCCAATATGGCAGTTGAAAATTATAAAACTATAAAACTATTTGTTGATAACTAAGGTGAGAACAGCAAGTAAAAAACGTGGCGTCCTGAACTTTATCTAAACTAACCTCGTTTTCATGCATTGTTTTGATTTTTCGATACCACGGCTGATCATGAAAAAGCGATATTGAAAAAGGCTTACTGACTGATCTTATTTTAGTAAATAAAATTTAATCCAGTAAAATAGAGCATTAATTAACCTTATATTCAATAAACACAACAAATAACAACAACGAACGAACAACTCTTGTTGAAACGTCGCAAGGTTTATTATAGGAATTGGCGCGTAGGGATTCAAACCAGTACTAAAGCATGCCATTGCATCTGAGGGCTATGCGTTAACCAATTGGATCTTCGCGACAAAAATGATAATCGCTCCTTGATTTATTTTGTTTATAATGCATCAATATACGCATGTACCGTCATACCCCGCTTAACGTATTTAGATCTCTATTGGTCCTTTAGATCTCTATAGGTTCTTTAGTGGGTCAAAGATTCCTTAACATACTTAGAGTCTTTGCAATCCTTTAGCTCACCCACAGTCCGATGTTTTCTTCTTTTGTCCTTAATTGTTCAAGGACTCCTCAACATGCTTTTATGGCCCCTTTATGACTGGGAAAAGGAACGATTTGAAAAGCACTGATATTTATTTCAAATTTGTTGCAAAACGCAAACGCAGAAGGAAAAATGATTTTCAAATTAACAAGACACTTAACGAGAATTTTATTTCATAAATCTACGCCGATCTAATACTGGATTACGCCTTCTAGCATAACGCTAGAAGACATCGTTTTACTGATCTCTTTGCAAATTCTCGCAAACAAAATGATTTCCAGACTGGTCCTGCCGAGATTTTGTTAGTTCTTTCAGAGGACTGATAATGCTTTTTAATATTTTTCGTAGACATTCAACAATTACGAACGAGTACCTCCCGTGACACCTCAGGTGCAGGATGTACAGGCAACGACCACTGAGATCCAGTCCAGTGGTTCAAAAAGAAATTTTGACCTTGACAATAAATCATTAGCTTCAACCTTGTCAAACGTTGTCGGTTTGAATTAACGGAGGATGAAAATAACTCCTGGCAACTACACTGAAGACATGGTTTCATATGTCAACCGGTACTAATTGAAACATCTCCGCGAAACGAGAGGTAAAGGAGAATTTTTTGGACATTAACCCTGCCCCTGCAACTTTCCACTCAGAATCAGTTTTGTCATCGGTTTCTCCATCTTCACAAAATTCAGCGGTACTTTACCGCTGAATTTTGTTACCACATAACAATTCAAATTCTTCTACCGTGTTATATTGAGCCTGCAGAAGACAGAGCTGTTGCCAACCTTTTCAATTTTGTAATGAATTAACTTCCAGTTGCAAAATAGAAAAAAGATTAGCATGCACAAAGAACGAAAGAGAAAAAAGTTATTGTAATAGATTGATAGACTGAAAAAAGGAAAAGATTGTATACGTATTAATAATAATATCCATCCATGTGTCATTGATTTCTTTGATAACAAAAAATTCAGGGAGGGGGGCTTAAATTTCTTTGTGAAAAAACTTTTGCGTTTTGCTGTTTTGAAATTTTCAAAGGCAAAACTTTCGCGAAAAAAGGGCCCAAAACGCGAAAGTTAATTGTAATTTAAACATTTCATCTATAAAAAAAAAAAAAGATTCAGGTTTCACATTTTCTTTTTAAAACTGACCAAAATTAGGAAATCAGTAAAAGTAACCCCAGTAATGAAATACTTTAGATTTGCAAACAGCGAAAAATTGTGTGTATGTCATTGATTTATATTTAGACAGATAAAAAAGTGGCTTAACAATACTAATCAGCTAATGTCAAACCCAATAAACCTGTAACTACATTTCTAAATGGATTTAAGAAGGTTTTGACTTTATCTGGTATTATCCAGCATTTACAGCTCATTCTACTAGATCGCCATAGCACAATATCCTAAAGCTAAGTAGCAAATTAAATTTTGCTTTTTGACAAAAGCAGAAAATCTCACCTAACCCCTTTGTTAACTGTTTATATGGAGTTTTATCCAGCCCGCTTGCCCAGATCTCAGGTAAATTAGGCGAGATCTCGGCAAGCCCGCCTCTTTATATAAACGAAATTTTAAATTCCTTTAAAAAATAGGACTTAACCAAGATCACGGCAAACGGGCTGGCCCTGCAGCTGGACTGGCTTGTCTTCCATATAAACAGCCTCTTATAATGATTTTGTTGATGATGCCACAGCTTTACCTTCGCCCCTCTTTTTAAAAAGTTGTTTTCGTGCGCGTGGCTCGTTCGGAGTAAACAAGACAAACGCTCTTGTTGCCTCCCTAAGCCCTGACTATTTTTAAAATGTTTACAACAACAGGATGTAGTCCAGAGTGCAAGACAACATTAGTCTGGTTAGCTGTACACAAATTTAATGAGATGGGACGGGAAGAAGTTTTCTACCAGTCCTTCCGTGACGGAACGGGTGTTTGTTATGGTAGCTGACTACGAATAAAGTTTCATTTACTGTTTTGTTACTGAGAAACCTAAACTATAGGCAATACCAAAGCCTTATATAGTCCTGGATGATAGATAGATGTGCATATTTTAAATGGCTGGCCTCACAAATATCGAGGGGATATACCCTGTTAAACTATTATCAAATGTAGATTGATGCCTTCTGATTTATTCTAATTAATTTACAGCCCTAACAATGCCTTTTGTGAGATAAAATGGAGTGCCCCCATCTTTTTTCCTGCCATGCAGATACCAGAGCTGAAAGAAGAGCTTACCACTGAAAATGTAAACAAAAAAATTCATCTATAGCCATCCAACTCCCTGCAACATCTAACAGCCCATTTATTGTGCCATGCCATCTCCCAAATTTTCCTCACATGGCCTGCTGGGGTTAGCTGGGACTATGGTAACATCCAATCACCTATATTGGATCGCCACCAGGGGAATCCAACCCCAGTCGTCTGCACCACAAAAGTGAGAGAGTTATAACCACTAAGCTATAGACCGGGGTTCTATTCCCCTTGATGGCGATTCAATATGGGCAAGTGAATGTTACCATAGCCCTGGGTTAACCCAAGCCATGTGAGGGAAATTTGGAGATGGCACAATGTGTGGGCTGTTGGATGTTTCAGGGAGTTGTCTGGTAGAGAACGGACCCTCATTGGGCCTGTGTAGCTTAAAATGAGCATTAAATATTCTAGGACTCCCCATCTAAGCCATGTAAAATATGCACATCTATCTATCTATCTATCTACAGAAATGCTCATGCATGTGCAAGAAAACTGCAAACTTTTTTAACTTTTGTAAACATTGGCAAGTCATATATGGCACCATAAACATATATTTATATAGGTTAGGTGGCTTTACTGACTATGTACATGTGCCATTAAATGTACACATGTAAAGTAGCTATAGGTTATGTAAGCTTCCTAGAGTCAAGTAAGAGTTGTCATCTGTTGGACAAACCCAGATCAGGAATAGCTGTCATTAAAAAAGGTTGGTATACCTGTGTACATAGCTATTACAGTCATTATATACAGTCCTGAAGCAGAAGACTGGCTAAAGATGCTGGTATATATAAGGGTAAGCTTATATATATATATATACCAGGATATTATAAAATTCATGTTTTTGCTGATAACTCCCAAACTTGCCCCAAATTATTCCCAAATTTGCCTGAATTATTTCCGAAATGCAAAACAACGCTTTCAATTGCTTTGACTCGATTACCAAAAAGTCAACCATCGAAGTACTACAGAATTAACTATATCTATATTTATCGATCAACTTGTATCAAACAAAGCCTTTTTGAAAACTCTATGCCAACAAACTTTCTTTACAGAATTTGCTTGTGGTACCATCACAGTATATCTGCCATTATGTTTTTTGGCAGAGTTGTGTGCAGGACTATTGCGATACAAGGTTTAATGTTTTGTCACTATGAAGATAGGTTTACCCCACCCAATTCTTGTTTTGATTGACGAAGTAATGTTGACATAAACTCTTTGTAATCCAGTGAAACAAAGAGACTTACACTGAGATTCTCGCAACTTATTCTTGAAAAAAGAATAGAAGAGCTGGTAAAATTAATTTCAGTGTTTTTATATTTTGCATTCTAAATAATACAGATATTTACCAGTGAAGATTTTTACCAATATTCTAAGTTTTTTCTGCTTCCTCCGTACAGCTATATATTTTTTGAGCATTGGAAACGTCCACTCAGTGATAAAAGCTCCTAAAATTCGAAAAAGTGAATTTATTTCCCTACATGCGCCATTAAACAGCAATAATGTGATGATGATAACTTTTAAACCTTTTAAAAGTAAAGTCGGTTCGCAAAAATTTCGGCACTCTGTAACGAAGTAAACCACCATCTAGATGTGGCCTGGGAACACCGTAGATCAATGACCATTGGCTTGTTCATTAGTAGCTACTTGTTTTTCGATGAGAATTTGTATTTTTTTTGTGACCTGCAAGCTTTACTTTTTCCTGCGTTATTATTTTTTATGTTGGAGACAAGTGAGCGACGTTTAAACTTGTGAACCCAGTTTAAACTCGTGAACCCCAAACACGAGAACTGAGCGTCTGAGCTAGCTACTCTCTCAGTTTTAACTTTCTTGTCTCCAATAGCCGAAATAATGTTGCAAAAATGAAATAAGTTTATTTTTACAGCATGGTGTAAGAAAATATTTAAAATGTAATTATTGTTTCAGAGGTTCTTAACCAGTTTTCGTGAACATTACAACGCAAGTTAAATACAGTATATATATATACTGATTAAAGTTGTTTTCACAAAAATTATGTTTGTTTCAAACATGAGTCTTTTTCTTATAACGCTAACTGCGCTGAAAATAAGAACACTGATTTTCTGTTAAAAACACTTTCGATACCTGTTCTATTCTATTCTAATTTTATTTTTTTCTGTGCGCACGCAACTTTACTCATAAGAAGTTAATAATATTAATTGAACTATATTTGCCCATTTGAAACTGAAAACTTAAAAAAAAAACATTTTGACTTTATAATTTTGTGTAAACAACGGTCTTATGATAAATTAACATTTAAATATTTTACGCAATCATTTAAAATGAGCTGCGCTTGATAAATAAGGTTTTAATAACAATTTCTTATAATAAAAACGGCTTTTCAGAAGCAAATGTTACGAAACTTGCTCACGTATTTTCAGTCGAAACTTCATTAAATATGTAATATACTCTAACGGAAAGGGTTATTATTTCTTCTTCCGGCATAAAATAATCAAGCAAAACATGAAATTAAATGGAAACACAACAAACTTGATTCGCAAAAATGGCATTTCGATTCACGAATTGCGAACTGCTAATTCGAACCCTGTTGTGTAAATAGTGGATCTTTTTTTTGTGATTGAAGAGAAATAAAGTGAAGTATACAATAATCATGGTGTGTAATGGCTGCCAGGAGACAACAAAGATAAAATATTTTTTGTACTTATAGTCTTTACAATTTTTTTATCAAAATTTTCAATCAAATTTAGCTCAGTCAATTTTTGTGACATCTGCCTAATTAGCTAGTAAGCTTTAATACCCACGTTGAAAATGCATATGCTTTCTTTTCCAACAGTTGCAGACAAACACAACTTGAGTTTGCAAGGTCATGATGTTATACTTAAGGAGGAGTAACCTCATCTCTTCTATTGCATGTGCTAGGCAAATGGCATTGGATGAATGGCACAGTCAATGAATTCCCTGGCAAGCAGGAGATTGTGTGCTCAAATCCTTCTCGAACCATCATCTTTATACCATTGAAAGATAATGTCTTGGTTTATTTATTTGCTTTTTGCCATGCTTACCATGAAAATGTTTAATTTATAAGGCTGGTAATATGCACAGCACATGTTTTTTTCTTTGTTTTTTTTTATCTTGGTACATTTCAGTTTGTGTTTTAAGCCATAGTTACATGTATACCACAATGCTTTGAATAAATTTGCAGAAGGGGGAAAGTATTTAAATGGATAAAAGCTGACTCTTTTGTTAGTGTCTTATGTGACCTTTCTTTTGTGAAAAAGTTTGCATGCAAGGATATTTAAAGGAGAAATATGAGATGAAGAAATGCACAATTGACTGAATTGTGCTAAACATAAGCATATGTTATGAAAGCATGCTTAAAACACTTTTATGTTTGATTTGATTGAATCTTTTCTTATTTTATTTCTTTGAGTTAGAAGAAAATGATGATTGGACTTCAATTACTTGAAACATTTTTTGCAAGAATCAGACAATTTTTTGTAAGTGGTGGAAGGAGATTTAGATTTAGACTAGATTTTTTTTTGCTTTGGGTATTATGTTTAAAGATATACTTTTAAATATTACACAAATGATTTGTTACAGCTATTTAAATGTTTAAGCATGTTAAAATTGTTTTACCAATTCTATGACTTCCATTTTGAATTTGAATAAGGAAGGTTTTTATGCCCTAAAAGGGGCAAATTTCTGACAGCTATAAAATATAAACCATATATACAGAATTGATTAATCTTTTGTAGAAAATGTGTATTTTCAAATATCTAAATTATAAAGGGATTTTGTAAAAACAACTTCTGCCAGACAGAAAATAGTTTTTAATTTTAAATCTATTATCAACAAACTTCTAGATATTCAATGATTACAAACGTGTATGTTTATTTAAGGTTATAATTTTAATGTGGCTAGTCAGTTTTTGTCTAAATCTAAAAGTGTTAAACCCAGGCATATGATTTTTAGTTATCCATAATGTGTATATAGAATAAATCATCCAAGCATGTGTAAAAAATTATTAGTGATGGAAGTGGGTTGTTTCAGCCAATTTTGGTTGCAATAAACTTTAAAACCTGATGGGAATCACACTAATTTACATGATTTTTCATAATATTCAGAGCAAGCAAGGAATCAACGACATCTTGAATTGTTATAGAATTTTTTGATACCATAATACTATGTTCTTAATTCTTATGAAATATACTCGAAAATAGCCACTTTAGAGATTGTTTCTAAACTTATTCTTAACTTCAGAATTTTTGACAAGAAATATTTTAGGGTCACTCGGAAAATACCTGAAAACATGAAAAATTGAATTGGTATTTCTTGATGTTTCTGTTTGCTTGTTTGCTGCCATGACCCATGTTCTTGAAAAATGTGAAAATATCCTGAGAATGTTATTGAATTGATTGTGAGTAACCGTTCTGTACATTACATTACAGTAACGGTACATGTTATTGCTTCAAACCAACAGACACTTTTTGTTTTATAAGATATGCTTTATAAGTATATCAGGTGAGAGTTCCGGCTTAAAAAAATTATATTGTTTAGAACAATAAGGAAATAAAAAAAGACCAGCCTGGTTAGAATGTAGGTATTATTATAAAAACACTTGTACTGAAGCTATATGTTGTGTTTTATATATTTAGATATTTAGAATACATAAAAATGTCAGACAAAGAAGATGTGGGATTGTCCTCGCCTAAGTCAAATCATTTCTCTGAAGAAGAGGAGAAAGTAGAAGACGATAACTCTGTCTTTACAAATGGTGATATCGAAAACGAATACGACTTCGGTAGTGCTAGTAGCAGGCGCGAGTCTGACGAAGATTCATGGGAGACTGTATCGGAAGAAATGAGAGCAGAGGCAATGGAGCATGAAAATGAAGGGCAATGCTGTTGTAACGCCTGTTCTATGAAATCAATGATGCTTTCCACAAGAATGCAAAATAGAAGCGAGTATCTGGACACTTCGTTACCAGAAAATGTTACAAAGGTTGTCACGGAGACTGGATCTAGTATATATGTTGTTGGCACTGCTCATTTCAGTGAAGCAAGTCAAGACGACGTGAAAAGGGTTATACAATACTTGTCGCCCGACGTTGTCATGGTAGAGCTGTGTCCAAGTCGTGTTGGTGTTTTGAAATACAACGAAGAAGAACTTTTGAAGGCTGCACAAGATGTAAGTTTAGCGAAATTAAAAATGGCTATTAAAGATAGTGGAAGCGTTATAAGTGGCGTAATGCAATTACTGTTGTTGAGTATGTCTGCCCATATTACGAAGCAGTTGGGGATGGCTCCTGGTGGAGAATTTCGTGTTGCAGCTAAGCAGGCCAAAGAGATCCCTGGTTGTCGGTTGGTGTTGGGTGATAGACCTATACAAGCAACGCTTGGTCGCGCAATGGCTTCGTTGTCTGTCTTTCAGAAAATAAAGTTAGGTTGGCATTTATTGTTTTCCAAAGATAACATCACAAAAGAAGACGTCGAAAAATACAAACAAAAGGATATGATAGCTGAAATGTTAGCCGAAATGACTGGCGACTTTCCGGAACTGTCTCGGGTATTCGTTGAAGAGCGCGATCAATATATGGCCCAAATGCTGGTGCACTGTGCCAACATGGTGAAGAATGATCTTCCTGCGTATATATATTTGAACAATGGCGGTGAAAGTAGCAGAGAGAAAGATAAAAGCAGCAAGGATATTGAGGACAAAGAACAAGAGCCTGCGAAACGAACCGAAGAAGCAGGAGACGAACAAGTCGTTAAAAAGGACGGCGAAAGCTGCGAGGAAGAAAACAATGAAAAGACGGAAGAACGGATATGTAGATCGGATTATAATCCAGTTATTGTTGGCGTCGTCGGAATAGGTCATATGAACGGTATCGTTGAAAAATATTGGAAAAGAAGTCGACATGAACGCTTTAAATGAAGTGCCCCCTCCTTCATACGCAAATCGTGCATTTTAAAATGACACTTAAAGCTGCGGTGGTTGCGGCTGTTAGTTGGGGTGTATATTCAGTTATAAATTGGGTGAAGTCTTGAATTAATAAACATTTTATTATTAGTATTAGTAAATTGGTTTTTCTGTAAAATAATTTATATTAGAAAATATAGAATGGTGGAATACAAGTTCAGTTTAGGAAGCCAGACCATTAAGTTAAGATTTGCACAAAAAAAGAAAGTCTTGGTTTAGGAAGAGTAACTTATACTACTTTTTGCTCAGCAGAAAAATATCTACTTCGCGAAATTTTACGCAATAACAATACGAACCATGCGTTTCGCGCTTATTAGTTATCGCGCAAGTTTATATTTCCCTGGATAATTGAGGGCTTCAAAAATACAGATGTTTTTTGTTTTTTGAATATATTTTTGCGCAAAAAGTTTTGTGCGTAATTTCTTTATTAAATTTCGCGCACCGACGAACTTTTTTGAGTAACTTCGCGTCTACCTAATCCGTATACATATTTGCGGATATTTAATATCGCAGATAAAAAAAGGACATTCTTATCATTAAAATCGTTTTAAGACATCCAGGCTTATTTGACTAGGTGATACAGGAGCCAAATGTCATTATGTATGTTATATTGAAAATAGAAAGCCGTGCCGTGTTTCAAAACAACTTTCTATATCCTCCTTTTAAAAACAGGTATGCTGACATTAGCGTAAATTGTCAAATTTAGGTCGTTTTTAGAGTTGAACAACAAGTAAATTTGACATATTATATCATTTTCCATCCTCTTTTTGAGCTTTATCCCCAGGTACATGTAGTTTTGTTAATAGAGTGACTTGGTTTGGGGGAGGTAAATGAGGTCGGCTTTCATGTTTAACATAATTTGAGGAAACCCGAGGGTGAACATACTGCTAAATAGCTAAATATTAGAACAAAAAAATTGTAAATTTATAAATTGACAGGACTTTTATTGAAAATAATTTTAAAGGTGTGAAATAGAGTCAGACGCTGTGCCTATCGGTTATAGACTGCGTGTCGTAATCACGAGGTCCGTGGTTCGGTCATGTTTAGCTAGTACCTTTACCACAGCTACTGGTCAAGCCATGTCATGCGAGGGAAATTGGCTTAACACAAGACCCACATTGATAAGTGGCTATCCTGTATTTCCGAATAATAACTGACGCTGTAGTCCAAAATAATATGTATGTTATTGAATGCAAGAAAAGTAAGTAAGTAAGTAACGGGAAGTTTTAACGTCCTTGGGTATTTCATCCTAACGACTGGCTCTTCCTCCGCTCCGGCTGTAACTATGTTACATTACCGCTAGAGATACGTATAACAGTGCTCTAACTTGCTTGCCTGCCGCACAAGCCGATTAGCGGTCAGTAGATGGCACCAAATGGGCTAACAACACTACATTTAAAGTGCGCTGGAGTGGGAACCTAAGAAACCTAAAACCATCTCTGAAAACAAAATATGAGATTGTAACTGTACTTTAGTGAGGGTTTAGGCTTTTTAATTTCATTCGTATCACATTCAGACAGCGAAAATGTAGATATTCTGAAAAAATACCTGGTCCGCGAAATGTTATTCAAGATACAATTCAGGTAAATCGATACCCAGTACGATTATATTTTTTTCTCAGAGTGAAAAATAACGCAGTTTTTAAATCTTTATTTTTTCTCTGTTAAATTAACTATGTATCAAAGTTTTAATTTAATTCGTTTTTGCTTTTTACTACATTAACAACCTCGTCCCCATGACTTTTTAGGTTTTCATATTGGTGCCGTCCAAATATAAAAACCTAAAAAGCCCTGGGGACGAGGTTACTCATTAACTAATTTTTACTTAATTCGCAAAAATTAATATCCATGAAGACTTTCTCGTGTTGTTTTCCAAACTCGTTCCCAAGGCATTTTGCCTTTTTGATGACTTTGATAGGGGCAAAAGCCCTGGGAACGAGGTTGGGCTCAGAGGGCAAAATAAATATTCATGAAGACTTGCTAAATCTGATCTTTACAGCCGCGGAGCTAAGTACAGGCCAGAATTAGGATCAAAAAGGTAAGTAAATGGAAAAAAGACGGAAAGAGAGTAATGCGAAACTACAACCTCAATCTTAGTCTGTTCAGAGATTAAGAAATGTATGTTCTGGCGCAACGCACATCCCGCACACGCGCACGCACATCATCACAAGTTCTTAGGCGCACCAACACAAGTCCCCACAAGTTCTTAGGCGCACACAGGCGCACACCCACGGTCAAACACAACAAATCGACGCCCATCCAATACCTAGAGGGGTAAGTCCCTATGATGCTATGCTTAGTCATGCATATCAAGGTAAAGTCCCTATGATGCTATGTTTATTGATGCATATCAAAAATCATACTAAAATGAGTAATAAAAAGTTCTAGCGCAAGTCCCTATGATGCTATGTTTAGTGATGCATATTAAAGAATGCTGCAAATGAGTAAAAGGTAAATTCCCCTCCCCGCACACACATCCTCTAATAATCATCAAAAATCAACGCATGCGCAGTAAGATGTGACTGTTGTAATAAATGTGCAACACTCAATCAAAATTTGAAGTATTTGAAAATGTAGTAGTCATGATCTTTATAACTGGTATTGGTCTGTCTCTCCCACTAATGGCGTTGGCCTTGGTACAAGAATCGTCAAAGGAAAGGAAGAATGAACAAGCTATTAAGGATTTGGAGGATCGCATTGATGCCCTGGAATAGATAGCATATCCTCAGGCTATAAAATAAATGGAACAATGTAAGGACTGTGAACGCGTACTCGATGAATATGACAGGTGTACCTGTGGACGAAGGTTTGTGGTGAAAGCTAAAATACTGTGCTGGTACTGCTACCAGGAATATATCACTTATAATAGGGGTAGTTGTGTATGTGCGAGGAGAAGCAATCCTCGGGCCTTGCTTTAAATTCTCAATAAAGGATGCTGAAATTTAAGAATGAAATTGTGATACCTCGAGAATTCTACAACTTGGCGACTAATTTTACCGACATTAATGATATCAATGTGGACCACCTGACAGTGTCAGATCCCATTCCTTCCAACAAGGGCAATGATCAACGGTATATCGTAGGGTATCATACGCAAGACCTTATAGTAGCCCTGAGGGTAAAGACACCTAAAATCTGGTCCCCGATTGGAGTCACCCGGTACAATACCAGTGCTATGCCAGCGATAGGTCTTGATTTTGAAGAGTACCCCGACTGGGTCGAAAAATATCGTCAAATTTGGAATAAGATCGAAGAGTTGATATCTCAAAAATTGACGACGGAGCCGGTGAAAAAGGAGCGCTATATTAGCGCCAAGCTCAAATACTACAAGGACGTGATGACAACTAAATTTCATGGTATGGGAGTACCCTATGATGTACCCTGCCAAGTCAGTGCCATCCTAGCACTATCATCGGTGTATATGCAGGGTAAAAACTACTATCCACAGGTGCAAGTTGTCGAATGTAGATACAAGGACTTTAAAACCAAATGGCTGCTAAGTGATGACTAAAAACCATATGTTTTATAGGCCTCGTGAGAGGCCTACAAAACATACAAAATTAAGGTTTGTAAACAGGTGGAGGCTCTATATACTGCTTGCATACTGTACAGATTGAACTTTTTTTAAAAATTCATCCCTGCCCTCCTGTCTGCCCCTCGCAACTAGCTGAGCACGCTCCCGTTCATTGATGGAGTCGACAATCCTCTTAACACGCTGTCGCATCTGTTCCTTCAATAGCATATACCTTTGCTTCTCTTGCGTAATGAGACTAAACTCGTGGTTCTCAATCACCCCATTTTCTACAGCCTTTGAGATAAGATCAACGATGGAGTTCAATTTTGTTTCGGCGAGTAGCCTAATTGCCTCATGTTTCTTGGCTTTCATACCAAGCCTCTTACCGGCGTTTCTCAGACCTGCCTGTCCAACTCCCACGGCGATTGTAATACCCCCCATCGCTATACAGAGTGGAGCCCCAAGGCCCGAGGCCAACGCCCCGATTCCGATACCCGACGTTACTATTAGTAATACCCAGCAGTCCGTGGTCGCAGTATCGTACCCAGACACCATGCATCTTGAACTTTTTTGCAAGTCTGTCCCGCTCTTTAATCTCACTTCGCAGGTACTGTTCAATATCTTCGATCTTTTTGAGCCTGTAGGCCTGGCTTCCCTCCTGCATGTCCGCGCTTTCCGCAGGCGCACTTGGTAAAATCGGATACAGCTTGGTTATATCGCTCATCGTTTATTCTATGAGCAAATGCATTGTAATTCCAGTAAACGAAACATTTTTCTCATGATGAAATTCATCCGTCAGCATGAACTCGAGGCGATCCGTAGAGCCCTTTAAGGGCATGTAAATTGGCGTATCAAAACTCCATGTCATCATGTCACCCCAAGCGTTTAGTTCTTTGGTTGGCAGCAAGGCAAGAATTTTGGACTTTTTACCGTTAAGGAGGCAGTTGTTTTCATCCAGCTGAGGACAAACAAGTCTCAATCTTTGGTAAACATCAGTCCTGTAGAAGGAATCATAGTCTCCCTTTGTGTAATACTTACCACCAGCTGGAGCAGGTAGGCCCAAGAGCTCTTGCAGTGGTGTGTTAATAACCAACGTGTACCCCTCATTGACACGGAGCCTGCAGAGTCCATTTTTCAGGACAAACAGCTTGATTTTGTCCTGTGCCTGACTGTTGACGATAGTTGCCAGATCCTCGATCTTGTACAATCCATTCATAATCTCGATTCGGGTAACCCTCTGATCAGGCCCTGTCTTACGGATGGTGAAATCATTGTCTGTGTAAATGTTCAGCCACATGGGTCTAATACTGATGGACTTTACGGCAATCTTCGTATCCTGTCCCAGGTAATCCTCAAACAGTGTGGGCCTTTCAATATCGGTAATGTAGAGTTGCTTCATTCCTTTCTTCTTACAAGAAAGGAATGAACATGTGTTCATATAACCCCAAGGCAAGGTACAAGTCCAACAGGGGAGAATGGCCCCTTGGTCTAACAAACCTGGAACACCAGGACCCGTACGTGTCTACAGAATCATATATTTCCATGGCATTTCCCGAGTTTACCAAGTATGCCATCAAAATTCCAACAACATATCTCAATGACCCTGTCATTCAGGGATGGAAGGGACAAGCCTTGGATTACTGGAATATCCAGGTGAATTTCGCCACCCATTGCGCAACCACTGCATTAGGTATCTCCGCCAAGCACCTAACGGGCTCCGTACCACTCGTCAACTCAATATTCAAATTTCACGTGTATTATCATATGCGTCGTATCCTGGCAAGAATGAAGGCACCCATGCCTTATAACGATGGTTTTTCCAGATACAAAAACCCCTATTCAACCTCTGGGTATGCACAAGTATGCCGTGAGTATGGTGCTAGCCCCATTAGCCTGTACAAAACCAATTCAGTATCGGCATCACTCACCAACGGTTCGTGGTGGCCTCAAGTTGTTGGGGATTGGGGCAAATTCATCATGCCAACAAGCCAGGGTCTGACGTCGGAAGGTCTGACCAAGCTGAGTGAAAGTATTAGAGTTTACGTTGTCTTGTTGCTTGGCTTGCAGGCGGGGGCCAAGGCATCCCTACTCGGTTCCGGTGCGGACAACTACTCACCAACGGTTCGTGGTGGCCTCAAGTTGTTGGGGATTGGGGCAAATTCATCATGCCAACAAGCCAGGGTATTTTGCTACAAAAATTTGAAAGTATGGTTCAACGGGAGGAGAATGTGGGGCATGACATAAGTCAATTCCAGAAGGTCTTACAATATGCCAGAACTCCGGTAAATTTCGCCGTCATACCCAGTGTGTACATGCTACCTTCTAATATGAACCTACGTATCGGCAAAATTCGGGGGTATAACAACAATATCCTGATCGCACCCGCCAATGTAAATGTGGGGGTCCAGGTTGACGTGAATAACAAGCTTCCTATTGCGAAGCCTACGGAGCGGGGCATCAAGCATGTGGCAGCTATCAAAGCACCCCCTAAGCATATGGAGCAGACCATCAAGCATGCGGCAGCTATCGAAACACCACCTGGGTCTATGGGGCATACCATCAAACATGCGGCAGCTATCAAAACACCACCTGGGTCCATGGTGCATACCATCAAACATGCGGCAGCTATCAAAACACCACCTATACATACTACACCTGAACATAGGGAATGAGCGCTACGCCCTGTTTATCAACTTTCGATCAAGCCCGGACCACAGTCTTCACGGTTCGGGGCGTCCCCTACAACGCCCTAGTGACGGCATAACGTTGCATATGACCAAGAAGGCCGACGGAACTGGGGACATCCGCTGCTATGTGTACCTGCTTCAAGATGCCCAGCTAAACATCTTAGATGGTAGGTTTCATTCCGTGGAATATTGAATAAATGGCAACTATCGCTGTTCTTGTTGCGATCAACGCACTTGCGTTCAGTGGTACGAACTTCCTCTTCAATAAGCTTTCAGGGCATGGCGAAACGGAACGGGAGAGGCATGATGAAGCTATGGAAAAATTGCAAAATGCTCAAGCACAGTGGGTACGGGATAGGCAAGGTTAAATCGATTGGTTCAACAAACAACGGGAATTGCAAATAAAGGCCGGGAAGAGCCTTCGGGAGCTGGACGATGATATGTATAAGTACTACATTGCATCTAATGATAAGGTACCGAAATTGTCTGATTTCTACACACCCTCCAAGAAACAACAAGATGGCGAACTCACTTTCATTTTTGGATCATTGAGAATTCTAGGGTTTGTAGCCTACAAGTATTTGTAAGAACGTTTTGACATGTAATAAAGACATGTCAAAACCACATATCGTTACCGAGAAGGAGGAGGAAAAATTAAGCAATATATACCATACCCTGGAACATCTCTGGACTGGACGAAAAGCTATCAAATTACTCGCCTCAGAAGCCGGACTATCCAAAAAGTTAGTCATTCACTGGCTGTCCAGGCAACTGCTCTGGCTCCGGCATATTCAGGGTCCGAAAAAGATTGATTATCCCCAATTCAGTATTACAACGCCGAACGAGATGCACCAGTTTGATCTACTGTACATGCCCCACGACAAGCTGTATGGAAATACGTATAAGTACATCCTCACAGGTATTGACGTGGCTTCGAGGTACAAGGTAGCGAGGCCTCTACGTACCAAAAAAGCCAGCGAGGTCGCGGACATGATCAAAGACATTTATAAAGCAGGACCTTTGCGATACCCTAAAACCTTCCAGTGTGATAATGGTAGTGAATTCAGGTCGGGTGTAACAAAATTGTTAGAGGACAAGGGTGTGAAAATCAAGAGGGCCACTACCAAGTACCACCATACGTTTACGGCCTTTGTCGAATCCTACAATAAGGTACTCGCGGAAAGACTCTTTAAGTCTCAGGATGCACAGGAGTTGGTCTCGGCGGAGCCTAGTACCATTTGGGTCAAGCACCTGTACACTATCGTAAAAAGTCTCAACAATACCAAGACTGCCATGATTAACATGAAACCTAACAGGGCGATTAAACTCGATGAGGTACCACTTGCGAAAAGTCAACAATACCCAGGGGAGAAACCCTTACCCGAGGATGGTTTGTACCTCTATCTGTTACAGCCGGGAGAGGAGCATGGCGACTCGGAACGACGCGCAACTGACGCCGTTTGGAGTAAGAAATTGTATAGGTTGGATCGTATTGTAGCAGGTAGTCGTGTGTTGTATTACTTGAAAGACGGTCCTGAAAGAAGCTTCGTCTCGGAAGAACTCATGCAGGTACCGGAGGACGTTCAGGTACCTCCAGAGGATGTGAAGGCTTGGTAGATTTCTCTCTATCCCTCACTTTTACCTATAATTTTTACTACTTGTAAGTAGTAAAAATTAGCGTCTGCCTAGTCCTCTAGTGCCGGAACACCCAAATCGTACAGGTCATCCCGAGTAAGGTCGATAAGCCCGAAATGGTTTCTGTAACGCTCCACATGTCCATCCTCTTCAAAACGATTAAAGGCGTGTATACCGTTAGGGTTGTCGATGACAACAATCTCCTCCGCGTTTGTGTAGTTCTTCTTAAACCACCATCTCTTGGTCTTGATGTTACGCCTCTGAGCACGCGTGCGGTAATAGGGAAGATGATGGTACTCATCGTCGTCCTGTGCGGTATGCTTGCGATGGATTATGATGACGTTGTCCTTCTTGGAATCTTGAGCATGTGGTACATACCGTTCCTGAAGCATTATATTTTCCTGGGCCTGTTCCGCAAGCTGTTGATTTATGGAATCAATTTCATCCCCCAACACCACGAGCTGTTTGTCCCTATCGTCTAGATCGTCCTCAAGGATGGCGACGTCAATATCCCTGTCCTCAAGGGCTTGACGATGCTCCTTAAGCTCATTTTGTAGTTTTTGAACACCTGCCCGGGCAAGCCATTTGATGACCCCTACAGCCTTGGTATTCTGCCACGACGCACAATCTCCAATGCACCGTCAAGTGTAACGAATACATCATGTTGGTTTTTCGCCTTACCAAGGGGGCCCATAGGATGGGCCCCCTTGGACCCTATTATTTCGGACCTGGTTGATAGGAACATTGAATGTATTGACATATTTTTAATTTTTTCAATGCCCAAAAATCTACCAATATCGGCACGTTTGAACATAGGTTGATTCTGGTTGCTGGACAGCAGAGTTTCAATGGCCCCTGCGTTAAACGTAACCTGTGACGACATTTCTAATATAGCAATGTTCGGTGGAGGTTTTCACTCGAGAATTTTCCAAGCCCTAGGGTGTTCCAGCCCCACGTATAGGCATGCGTGCTTGGATTTTTTCAACCCAGCCCTAATCTCGCCCCAATCGGAAATAAGGTTGGTTTCCTCGTCTATCATTTTCATGTCCGATCTTTCGTTTGGATACCAGAGAAAGAGCTGTTTCTTCTGCCTTCTCAAATTTTTTGGTAGGGCAGTATACGATTGCGTTAAGAGCCACCAACTATGCTTTCGATGCCTACCTGAAATAGCCAATTCAAGCAGGGGTTGACGTTTTTTATCGAGGCTTTCGTCAGATATCATGTCATCCACCACGAATAACGTCTCTTCGCCCGCCAGCAACGAGGACAATTTTTGTATCCAATCAAAGAGTTGATCCTTAGGATCTATCAAAAAGACATATTCGTCCCTCCATAATGAGGCTCTCTCAAGGTAGGTGGTATTCCATCGTATGGTAGGGCACAGTATCACGATATTGTAGAAAAGTTTTTTATATTCGTTTTCAAGTAGGTCCAAAGCACGTTGTGATTTTCCGCAGCTTGTAGGCCCCGTGAAGATTGCCGTATGGGGCTCCTTCACAACATCTAACATTTATTGATAACACCATTTTTATCATTAACCTTTGGATATATCGCGGCGCAGGTAGAACAAATCCATACGCCGCCGTGATTGTTCACCAAAGACCCCCTGCAGGCGGGGCAGAACTTGGTCTTTCGAGTATTGTATTCGATGGGTACAGGGTCAAACGATAGCTTGCCATCTAGGTACCTCAGTACCTTGCGGTACCTCTTGACGAGCCGTGCCTTCTCCTGGCTGACAGAGCATGGCTCAGGATTAAGAAAAGGCATCTTGATGGGTGTTTTTAACAGCCCAATGTACCGAGGCACAATATCATGGGAAAATAGGGAATAGAGACGCATGTAATTCTCGTCCTGTTGGACCTGTTTAATCTCTTTATCAATCTTCACGGAGTCTACAACATCCATTTATTTGGGTTTGGGTATTAGAGAACGTTTATACCAACCCTGCCTGATCGCGTATTCGTCGAATAGGATAGCTCCAGTCATATAGCCGGCGAGCTTCATACCGTCCTCAAGGTCCATTTTAGCCCCTGGCCTAGAAACTCCTAGGGTCTTTTTTGCACCAAGGGCTATAAGAATGGTATAGGATACCAGCCTGACGGACTCCCATTAAGAGTCAATAACCTGGGTTTCATGCGGGGTAATGTTTGCGTGAGGTGTTGCCTTGCTAGTCATTTATTTAAGCAATTTTTTTTTGATTAATTCATCTTGAAGATCTCGGGAGGCTGGGCTTTGCCCTTTTGAGGCCTGGGGTGGGCCGCGGGGTTGTGAGATTCTCCACCATTTTTGCCTCTGCCAAATTTGTACCAGACGCCGATCCCTATCGCAAGCACAGCCAGCGTACCTACACCATAAAGGTAGACTGACTGTACGGAACTGGCCCCGGAAGAGGTTTTGACTGCAGGTTCTACAATACCCTCTTGTTGCCTAAGTTTTTTCCTTCCTGTTCTTTACCAGTGCCGCCAACTTGTGGCCCTGCGCAACCCTTCCCGGATGCTTTACTGGCCTTGTAATGATTCTCTCTTGTTGTCCCGGGTCTTCAGTCATTTGTTATAAGTCTTATGGCTTATAAGAAATTTCAATGTCCTTAAGGATCTTTCTCCTTCTCCTCCACCTCATCCTCTTTTTTGGACATATGTCTAGCTGTATGACCCATCACCAAAATAGGCGCCAAACATCTCCCGATTGTACAGTACACGTGAACCCCGAGGTCTGTCATGGCATCTCGGATTATCGGATCCTCTTCAATGTCCTTGCGTAAATCATCGACACTATCAATATCCACGACATTTCCAATCAAATTTGCGTATAGGCTGACTAGTGAGTAGTTAACGCTTTTGCGGTCTTCTCATCCTTTTCTTGAAGCTCACGTTGTACGTACTCGGCATGTACCTTGTCGATGGCCTCATCTGGAGCCTTGTCAATAAATCCCTCTGTGCATTTTTTGGGTAGAAGATATCCCTTGCCTTTGCGTAGGGTTTCCTTCAGGGCTTGGCGTTGATCCGTGGGTTTCTCTACATGCTCATAGGTTGATTCTGCGGCTGCGTCGAATACTTGTGAGAGTTCTGACATGTTTATTAATAGTCTTTTGTAGCGGAAAAACAAAACGCGATTAGGGCATAGGGTGAAATTACAGCGATTAGTAGACATATGTCCATGGTTTTATTCCCAGGTGCCGGACCGGCGGTAGTGTCCACGGGCTAGCGTTGTAACCTGGTCCTGCTGCACGAGCCTTTTGTCATCTGCCCTGCTAAGTGCTAATTTGTTCACACTTTGGGTATATATTTGATGATTACTGTGTTGGATTAACACCTGGTTTTTGTAGATGTTAACGCCTTCCTCCAGGCATTGTCTATAGTCGTCGAAAGTGATGGACTTCTTGGTCACACATCTCTTTACGCCCTTTGCTTTCCTATCACCACCCTCTTTTGTAAGGCTTTTATAGGCATATAGCTTTGCCCTCAGTGTTATGAACTCCGTCATGATCTTTCCTGCTAGTTCATCCTTCATTAGACCCACGACCTTTTTGTTCTTCCCCATAGGAAGGGGCCTGTTATCGTCTTTGCTATACGCGCTCGTATCAAAACGTTTCTCGACATCCTGCGCGATATCAACATAGAAATCATTTGTCTTGATATGGTATACAAAAGAGTCTGTGTCCATGTAACAGAGTTGCAGCTTGCTGCCATATTTGGCTGCATGTAGTCATAGTGAAACTCGTACATGATCAACTTTGACATGTCCAGTATGGCCTGGCCTATGTATACAGGCTTGTTCATTTTGACCTCCGTCTTGCCCATCTCTACACCTAGGAGGTGCTTACTGAACCTGAGGCCACCCTTAAAATTGGGTTTCATCACCAACCTCATATACTTGTCCTCGTTGGTGACAAGTTTGAAATTACGATGAAGACGGATATTTTCCATAGTTTTGCCGAACACCGAGAGGTTCATGAGCTTATAAAAATCCTTCTCAAAATCATTTCTTGAATGACCCTATGTACTTTCTTCAGTTCAAGCCCGTGCTTTATAGCTTCATGAAGGGCTCTGATATGCACCACATACCCACGCTTGTTTTTTAAATTTGGTACCAGTTTTTCGACTTTGTTAATCACCATGCGTTCTGGTAGAAACGGTAGCTCGTTATGTGTACCGTGTAGCCCCTCAGGGTAGTCTATATCAACCTCGAGCAAGTATCCATACTTGTTCTTTTCGACAAGTTTCGCAATTCGCCTTTCGGTAAATTCCTCGATATTAGATATCCACCTGAAGCCATCTGTTGGGAGATCTTGACACATTGCCCAGCCATAGAGGTTGTTCGCATCCAAATACTGCAGGTAGGAGGATTCCTCGCCCGAGTTATACTGTTCTCCCATATATTTATGGTTTGCCTTGGCATAGCGATGTACCGCCTGGGTTATGCCTCCCCGGATACCTTTTTCGAACATGAGAAGCATATTGGGATCTGTGAGGAGCTCTAGCCTAATTCCGGTATACTTGAGTGCCGCCTTCCATGCCAGGCCGGGTGCGGAATAAAAGTGAGCAGGATCAAGCTTGTAGTTAGTCAAGCATACTTCTCGGAACGTTTCAAAAACGTCGGCCAATAGCAGGACGTCTGTGGTGAGATACACATCGTGATAGTCGCCCATGGTGACTACATCACCCTCTGGGGTGATGCAATTCCATACCTTTTTCGCATAGATATAATCCTCATCACTGATCCCCTTCATATTCAACTTGCTGTAAAATACCTCCTTGGGTGGTAGTTCCGACTCTTCAAATCGTTGCCAATCATTCATCCATTCGTAGGGATAGACCCCCTTTCGAAGCATCAGGCGGAATACATCGTCCTTGTCGATGAATTTTGCCATTGCTGGTACATTCGCCTTTAGTTTTTCTTGATCTAGCTGCTTCGTGGTATTCAAATGGCAGTTTGAACATAGAAATTTTGCAATATACCCAGCGTCTAAATTCCAGACAGTTATCCGCACAATGGTGACATTTCATACCGGAGGCGTTTGTCCCGATTAAGTTGCTCGCCAACTTGTCTAATGAGGATGGCATGAATCTACAGCTGTCAATGAACCTGATTTCTATACTCTTATACACCTCACCATCACCATACCCCATACCCCATACCTGCAAGCGGTACCTTGATTTTAAAATTGAAACTGATGTACTTTTCCGAATTCTCAGCGATGCACCCAATGTCGTGGGTGTTATACTTTTCCCCTAGTTCCCGGATGAAGAGATGCGCGTCGTACCCGCTTAAATTATGGAAAATAACAGGTATATGGCTGGGTATCTTGTATTTGAGGTTGCAGCTGTTATGCGCGGCGCCCCTATATAGCCCCGTATAATGACAATGGTCCCGAACCTTGCGGTTATTCACGTCGTTAAAGGGTTTCATACATATATGGCATTCCGTGGCCTTGTTATGTTCCATTTATAATATCTCTGTCAGTTCTAACATTGGTTGTTGCGGGAATGTCCCATATAGTCGCTTAACCTCATCTTCCAGGTGGTTCACAAACCGCATGACGCAATCCTTGCCACGATACACTGTTAAGGGATCTGGTACATTTCCATATGCAAATGTACTATATGTACACCAACCTGATGGTACATGTTTGTTCAGCTTTTTCGTCTTCATACCCCTGGCATCCTCCACTGGTATTAATAGGCTCTCGAAGTCTGCGTATATAGCAAAAGGTACCTTGAATTGCATCTGACCATCCCTGTATTTTAACCATTTTTCAGACTCTTTTGGCATTGTGACCTTGACTGCTTCATGATCCTTGCAGTAGCCATAATGCTTGTCCCTCGATTCAACTGTGTTGAAGGCTTGTAGGCAGTTTAGGCAGAAATGCATTGATTTTGTGTTCTTCGATGTCTCTTTCCCCAATAGTCGCGATAGGCTTTTGACGGCTGTGTAGTGGGCCTTTTTACAATCCGTGATAAGCAACAGGTTCACCTGCTTGCTACGCTTAATGTTGTGCTCAGATCGTCGCAGGATGTTTATCTTCTTATCTTGTATGTACAGGACGTTCATCGCAATGTCCGTGTTGTTCTTTTCAAACTTGAATATGTCCTTGATAGTTGTTGGGAACTCTATATCCTGCCAATTGTAGTGATCTACGTAGGGCCTCAGCCTAGAGATCCTTTGCATGTCTTTTTCAATCTCTGTATGGTGTAGGGATGCTATGACGCTCCACTTGAAACATGCTTCATCCTCATTTTTTGGGTTGATGATGGCCTTCTTTGATGCTATCCATTTAGGTAGTTCTATGTACGAGGAACCCCTTGTTAGTCGCAGCTTATGAAAGTCTACATCAAGGTGTAGGATTCGACCAATCGTGAAACCACTCTGGGGTAACCACTCTACCTGCTCCTCAATCAAGGTTTTCACGTTGGGTCTCACCATTCCTATATACCCGTCGACGTCGGCTCCTCCTATACCAGGAATGCGAAAACTTTTAAATGTTTTATGCAACGCGTGCCTATGTTCCTGAGGCGTAAAATCTTGCCCTGGCTGCTGATCATATAGATTTTGAATATCTTCGAGGTAGTCTTCCTCAGCCTCTTTTTCCACCTCATCATGAAGCGTAGGTATCGCGATGATACTAGTCGCACTATCATATAATTTCATCACATTACGCTTGAAGGTCGCATAGGTTCTCTTGACTCCCTCTTTTATAGGCTTGGGAACAGCGTCCACTAACCAGTTGTACCAACCTCGCATCTTAGTTTTCACGATAGAACAATTTTTCGACATCTCCTGTTTTTCAAATATATCCATAGCCTCCGGCGTGGGTAGTATAGTCACGGGCCTGACCGGTTTTCGTTGTCCAGCCCTTCTGAGGGGTCTCTGTGGTACATCCTCCAGTAAAGAAACCATTTCGGCCTTGCGTAGCCTGTAATAACCAGAAAGTCCGCGACCTTTTGCAATATCTCGTAATTGTTTCACTGTGCGCGTGTTCATTTATTATGTAAATTTTCGATTGTCCGTGAATTTCATGTTTGCTCAAAACTAACGCAGTTGTTCACATCTTACTGCGCATGCGTTGATTTTTGATGATTATTAGAGGATGTGTGTGCGGGGAGGGGAACTTACCTTTTACTCATTTGCAGCATTCTTTTATATGCATCAATAAACATAGCATCATAGGGACTTGCGCTAGAACTTTTTTTTACTCATTTTAGTATGATTTTTGATATGCATCAATAAACATAGCATCATAGGGACTTTACCTTGATATGCATGACTAAGCATAGCATCATAGGGACTTACCCCTCTAGGTATTGGATGGGCGTCGATTTGTTGTGTTTGACCGTGGGTGTGCGCCTGTGTGCGCCTAAGAACTTGTGGGGACTTGTGTTGGTGCGCCTAAAAACTTGTGATGATGTGCGTGCGCGTGTGCGGGATGTGCGTTGCGCCAGAACATACATTTCTTAATCTCTTGTTCCCTGCTTTTTTTTCTATACCTGAGGGAAACAGTCAATAAGAGCAGCGCCGACCTGTGGACGAGTTTGGTAAGACTATTGCTTTCCAATTTGTGACAAATTTATAAATTAAGTTCCGTAACTTTAAAACCAGATTAGAAGTTCGCAATCTCTTATTCCACATTCATTTCTGAGTTATTCGCAATCTCGTCACTAGTCCCTTAAAAAAAACAAGTGTCATTAAAATAACAACTATCTATAGTAAATCCAGTTTTCTAATGCTTTTTTTCACCACCTGCCTTTTTTCCGTGTTTTATTCCAGCCTCGTTCCCAAGGTATTTTGCCTTTTTGATGAATTTAATAGCAGGCAATGATTTGCCGGTACATAATAACGGTTCAGGGGGCCACAAAACCCTTTTTTTTGGCGAGAATAATGCACGCAAAAATTGGTTTCTACGTGAAGTAAGCACAAAAAACGAAATGAATACTAGAATTATCAGAATAGTTTGTTGATAAAAATCTTTATAAAACTACATCGTAAATCAAGGACGTATCATCAACATTATCACACTACGTTACAATCAATAGGTGAATCACAAATATTCCGTTTTCTCTTACAAAGTGTTATGTCCTCCCGCGGACAAGCAAAGAAGATTTCTCAATTCTAAACCAACTTAAAATGGCGACGGATGTTATAAATATTTGGAAATAATTTTGACAATAAAAAATAATTATTTCGTTTTATTAAATTATATTAAATATTATTATATATATTATATATTATATATAATATATAAATGATATATATATATTAAAATATTTGCGTAAATGATATATTAAAGGTGAAATTTTCTTTTCTTTTTTATTCAAGTTATTTCACATTTTGATGAGGTTTCTTATAAACTCCCGCATATTTCTAATCACATCACAAACGTATTAAAGCAGGGAGCTGATCAGCCTCGATCTCTTCACCACAACAGGTCGGGTTAAGTACGAACCATGTTGGATTTCTCACATGTCTTATCATTGTATGGATACCAACATCTCGCTGCTTGTTTAACCTTTAAACTCTGTAAGCAGCCGGTTAAGTAAGTCCAAATCCATTTTTGCCATATCAAACGGAAGTTTTTTACCGCTGGAGGGTGTCTTCATAATAATTTTTTCACCCGTCATAGGATTCCTGACTACAGGGCAGTTACCATGACAATGGGGGTGTGTACAAGTGTCTATAAGTCTCTGTTTACATGGCGCACGATGATTTCGTTTATTATTAGCTAGCCAACAATACAATGCGTCGTTCAAAGTATTCCCCTCAATTTTGATCTTATTCAATGATTCGCTGAAAAGAAAAAAAAAATTTTTAGCATTACTTGTTACTCTTTATATTTCAATAATTTCACAAAGAAAAAAACACTTATACAAGGGCACCGCTAAAAACTTGTTTTACTGAAACCTCGCCCCCAGGGCTACATAGGTGTTTCTAATGACGATTTCAAGTCCCGTCCCGTCCCGTATATAGTTATATATATAAAAAAGGACAAAAAAGAAAGAAAAACGTTGAGGTCTGCATAACCTTAATGAGCTTTAACACATGCCAGCAGTTAGTGAAAGTTTTATTTAAACATTTACTTCCGTCAATACACTCTTGAGGCTTCCGGTATGTTTTGCAATTTTCAAAACGCTTGCCAAGATTATGCTGTATCTTTACCCTCCCTAATTTAATTATTGTGTTACACCTTATTTACATAGCAAGGTACTTGATTTCGACCTTGTATACATCAGGTGATTAAAAAATAAAATTAAAAAGCTGACGGTCAAATAATATCTAGCATTGATCTAAAATTTCTTGATTTGATGTCAAAATGACAAAAAGAACAAAAACAATCCAATTAAAAAGCGGAAAAAAAACTGTTGCATTGATAGGAATACGATTATTTCCCCGAACCCAAATGCTTTAGCCTAGTTCGCAAATCTGCAGCCCCGAATATAATTTTGTGCTTGTAAGAAATATTAAAGTCTTCTTCAGATATCGGAAAGCGAAAAAGAAGCCCTGGAAACAAAATTGAATGAAGTTGCTTTTCAAACAATAAGTGCTCATACTGATTGCTTATGAAAAAAAACGTAAATAGCTCCTGTCTAAAAATACTGCAAATAAATAATAAAAGCCAAACGTTTTCTACCTACGTCAAGAAAAGTCAATAGTCCCAGGGGGCAAGGTTGGAATGTCAAATAAAACATTCCATATATTTGCTATCAAATCCTCGTCTGAATATTACCACTTACCTTGTTGCTAGAGCCGTGTGAGAGATACAAGAAGCCGCAAAGATTCCACTAAAAAGAAAATGTTTGTTTTGAAAGCGACAACAACATATTTTGCAAACACACGTACGTTTTAACGAGAAAATAATCAAAGCTGAGGTAAAAACAAAGCACGACCACACGGAACTCAAACGAATAACGTTATCAGTAAATAAACGGCTTCAGTTCAGTTCAACCCGTATTACTTAAAACAAACATTAAAAGACATAGCTTTACGTCGATCTAGAGTTTTAAGGAAGTTATGAACATTCTTTATTTCCTCGAAAGCCATTGGATAATTTGTAAGAATATAATTAAGACTTAAAAAAGGAATAAAAACAGGTACTCTTGTCACTTACGTCGAAAAAAGGCTCTAACATTTAAAAATAAAGCTAAAAGTGTTGACGTGAACTTTGGGCGGCGATAGGACACCTAGTGGCAGTAAGCGCGGGCGGCGACAGCACGCCCAGTAAAGTATACACGTACTGTTTACTGTTTATGTCTTTTAACGACGTTCGCAAAGTTTCTCCCAGTTCCTTCACATATTGTCTGTATTTGTAACTAAATATTCTTTTTGGATCCAATTCTAAATCTTTGTTATCTGCTAATATTTGAGCCGTATCATGAATCCATTGAAAAACGAAGATTGGAGCTAAAAAATTAAAATAAAAAACATTAGCGCTTGTTAAATACAGACTAAAGTCTTTCATTGCAAGTACAGGTTTATTTTGAGATTGATGTTTAATAGGACATTCTATATTTATTAAACCATTTTCAATCAAAAGATTTCTTACTGTTAATATGCTCGATAGCATTGAGGGCGAACAAACATTTATGTTTTTCCATGTGCATCTTCTTTCCACATGAATGATCAACCACGGCGTTCCAATAACTAAAGTACAAAAGGTAAGTAAAATAAAAGGTCATACTTCTTGTTGTGATGCATTCTCATCCCCAGGGCATCTAGTGTCTTTGTGACGTAAAATATGAACTTTTAGATGAGGAAATCTGGTACAAAAGTTGTACTATTCGAAATTTATAGGGTGCGCGTGCTTTGATCCTGTACACAATGTTTCTCCTAGACTTTTCACACAAACTTAATCTATTTTTGTTTCACACATTAAACCCCAAAATACCTCTTGTTTTGTCCCCCTCTAACTAAGTTTCAAGTAAGATATAGACCTTGTGCTGAATTGTCTCGTACATTGACACTGTAATGTTTCCATCATATAGATAGACTGGAGTTCTATATCTTAAACTGTCGAATAACGAATAAAAAAAAATCCAAAATATAACCCCACCTAAATCTTTTTGTTTATGAAAAAAATGGCATATCTACCGATGAATGGTAAGGACACAAGACATGTGTGCATCCAAAAGGACGTGAAAGGTACGAAGATATTGGGAGCAGTAATGACATAGCTAACTATATTTTAATAATCTCATTTACTAACCTTGCTGCTTGTTTAAACATCAGTTGGGGATGGCATTCGTAAACATTAGATGAAGCACAATTTGTACTCATTCCATTATCCACAAACCACGAAGAATCAATCATTCCTCGAACATCAATATTAAGTTTTTTTCTCTTCAGAAAATTTGCAATTCGATCGATGTTTTGTAATACTCCTATACCACCGGCACTATAAAAAAATTAGCATCATGTCAGAGTTTAAGCAATCCAAGAGGAAAATAAATCCAATTCTGTACATGCCTAAGAAATAAAAAAACCCATCCTTGTCTCCAGGGTTTGTGGTCATTCTCTCCTATGCCAAAAAAGCAAGAACCCCTGGGAACTAAATGTCTACCAATCAATACATTTCTAGAAATTGTCATTTCCAGGTAATAACTCAAGGAAGCTATTAATCATGAACTGGAAACACAAGTAAACTTTAACCAAAGAAGATGTGGTTGTGGAAGTGCAATATAGGTAGTTATATCGGTTCAAAATGTGCATAAATGACGACTTCTTGTTCTTACCTACTTCCAACAAATAACAGTCTTGATGAATCCTTTAATCCATTCTTCAACAAATCTTTTATAACTTCCATTATTATATGCGCGCCCTGAAAACCCATTTTCACTCCTAAAACAGGTAAAAACAATTTAGTAAACTTCCTTATGGTATTGCCAAATGGCTAATATTATACTTCACCGCGTCCTTAATCTTTATGACAACGAAGACGAACTTTCATCTGGATCATATAAGATAAAGTACCAAAACATTATCACTGAAGTATTATATGCAATTACCTTTGGAAGTCGTCTGAGTTGTGTTTCCAATCCAAAAATCACTGGAACAATATGGCACATACCTGACGAAAAAAAAGATTATGATCTTCAGATTTGCGGCGCTTTATTTTTACAAAATACGCCAGTATAGACACAAAGAAGTTTTGGCTGCTCGGAATAATAAAGTTACTGGGGTAGCGGGTTAGGCGTGGAGAAAGTGGTTTGAGGGTCTGTTTTATTTAAATATTATTTTACTACTGTAACTTCATACTTACACGTGGTTTGCTTTGTGAAATTGTGGATTATGTTTAGCATGAACATTTAACAGACCGTCACCTACAAATAAATAAACATCCAGTATAACACTAGATAACACAATCTTTTTAACATGAAGATAGTGAAAAAAATTATCTTACCCTGTCTGAGCTTGGGCCATAATTTAGATGACGTCATAGAATAGATGCTTGAATGATTAAACCTTTGGATGCACGTTTTTTCGTTGAAACAAAACCAACCGCCTAAAATATATCGAATTGTGTGTTATCTCATAGCAATGAGTAGGACCCAATTAAAATGGAACATTACACTTAAGATTAACGTTAAAGTTAATAAGAATTCCCTTATTTTTTGATTTACAAGTGAAACATTTTTTGTTCTGTTGATAAACTTACCTTCCAAGTATACAATCCAGAGTTTACTTTCTTTTTCTCTCCGGATATAGTATCTAAAATTACGAAAATGCGTGTGAAGAAAGCGCCTTGCTATTTGATTGAATACCTAAGCTTCAATGCTGTAACCACATCCTTTTAACAACAATCTTGTAATTAGATTACAAAAGCTGATGTACAATCACTGCCACAAACGTGATGCTTGTAACACGAACAAAGAAAAGCGATGTAAAGTATAAATTTTCACAACGTACGCGGTGATCATTTTTGTATTGTGATTCTCCACTCTCTGTTAGTCGAATGTCTACTTAATTTCACTATCTGAACTGTGAAAAACAAACGGATGGTGGAAATTACAACCTCAAAAATATCCTGGTTGTCTGCAAATGATTTTACAATTGTATTCTTTTCAATAAACAATTTTATTTCACATTTATTTTCATAAGGCAATGGGAAAAATTAATAGGTGATAAGTCAAATTATTTATTGATTCATTAAAATTTAGTATTAATAAGGTTTATGAAGTTTTTCTTAAATCCTGGACCAAGACAGGTGTAGTCCCTCTCCCTCCCCTTCGTTGTCAGAGTTCTTTGCCTATTTTCTCCATCATATGGTAATAAAGAACTCCAGGAACGAGGTTAGCACACCTAGAAAGCGGCTATAGTTAGAATTTAATAATTTAGATCTTAATATTTCGAAATTTTTATGTTTGTGATAACATATGGTGATAATGAAAACAAAGCAATCGAAGGTATTGATGTCATCGGCATTCCATCGCCATGTTTTTATACAAACACAAAAGAGGAACGTGAGAATTTGGCAGAATTTTGCTGAACAATAAGAGAATGTATGAATAGATAAGGTGAAGGGATCTGCAATACATTACTTTTGTTACTTAGAGCAAGTATTCCCATTCTATCATGCATATGAAAAATGCGTGCTTGTTTGTAAAACTTGAGAAGTTTGACTTTAAAAAACTGTTCCTAAAAAATTGCTCCAACATTATGAATTGTATATTGAAATTTTAAAGCTAACTTTTAACTTTAATCTATCAATTTTTAAAAATTAAAAGAACAAAACAAAAATTTCACATACCCTGCAGACGATCCGTCGTTGCATGTAGCGAGCGGAGCGGACAAATATCTCCTGCTCATTGATAGCGCTGATTTCACGCATTTCTCACCAGCCAACCAAGAACACTGGCTTGGTAAACTTCTCACAACACCAACCATGAGCAACACGAAAATGATATGTATATACATCTGAAATAAAAAGTCTCTGTCAGACGTCGACTGTGCGATCGCTTAAAAGTATAAATAAGAACTTTCCACTATTTATGTAATGTGGGGACTAATTAGGCCGTTATTTTTTGATTGACGTGTCCTTGAAAAAAATTTTGTCGAGACATGCGCTGACGTTATAAAAGGTCTGGCCAGTACAATCCGGCTTTCTTCATGTGGTTCTTTTAATTAGATTCACTAATGACCTGCGCATTAAATTGACGAGTTATTTTTAACTGCTGGCCTCAAGGCCTATTTGAACTGTACATAAAACGTAACAATAAACAAACAGAAAAATTACGACGTAATATTTACCTCGCGAAAAGAATAAAAGGATCTTAGGTTATAAAATAGAAACTAATTTAAAAACGACACCTATACGGATTATTATTATGTAATACACATATTTCAACATGTTTATATATTTTCACTATTCTTTCATATCTTCTTGTTTTTTATGACTGCATATAAAAACACTCCTTATACTGAGCCCCTCTCGCTTTTCACATCTCTAGAAACTAATTTTAAACATAGAACGCAGTGGTAATATATACTAATGTATTGACAGTCATTGTGGCGTGTTATGCTACGTGTTGATATTATCATAAAATAACCAGGAGACGGCATATTTGAATAGATTTGCGAAGCTATGAACTTTTCTTTAAGTGAGTCTCACCGCCTTATAAAGATCATTCCATCAAAGACACTACAAAGCGGAGTAGCCAGTGGTGTTGTTCTTTCTTTTTTTATTTAAAGAACCGTATCGGATAAGACTGTTCCTCTCGGGCTTTTTAATAAGTTAACCTCGTCTAACTTTCGTGATCAAACCAAGTCGGTACAAGAACAAAGGCATCACAGGGTTTAAAACGAGGCTTGCACAAATTAGAATAACAAACAAATCGTTTTGCACTGTTGCATGCATAAATTAATGAAAAAGAAAACAAATCATTTTCCTCGCGGTTTCTTCAAAACTCAGTGTGGCGGTAGAAGATACGAACACCTCTTTCGCACTTATTCGCCTCAAATTACAGATAAAAAAATAACTTTATTCAGCTCCCGTAGGGATAAGTGCAGGGCGTAGAGAGTGCAGGAAGTAGAATCACTATTCCCTATCAAAAAAGGAGTGACTCCACCACCAACTCAACAATTTTATTACAACTCCCAAAATACGGCTCCAATAGGGCTAGTAAAACTAGGTGAATAATTTTTTTTTCGGAACTTTTCATGCAAAAATATTTGAAATCCTTTTTTGGGAGTTGCCATAACAACCGTGTTGCTAAATGTGGTCTGAGAAAAACATCCTGATTCTTGAAGCATTATTTACCCAGTTTTTGTATTGTTCAAAATGCATCAAGCGTACCAGATTACAATTTGACATGCTCTACTCTCTTTTTGTACAACTTTGTCATGTCAATAAAACGTTTGTTTTTTAGGGACTAGGTTAAGCAGGAGTTTCGTGTTGGGAGCTACGCTATGTTGGAGCGACATATGGTGAAGTTACATATACACCAGATTTGTACACCAGTAGAACTTTGTGGAACAGTGTTTCTTATGAAAAATAACGTATATCCAAAGACTCCACACCGCTAAAGTTTAAGACTTGATAAAGAATAATCCAGCTCAACCTGCATTAAACTAAATTGTATTAATTTTTGTGGAAATTTGTAAATTCTTTATCAGTTCCTTTGTTATTAATTTGAATCATAATGTAACGTATATAATTGCTTGTATTGCCAGAAGTAATGATAGTAAGTTTTGTACTTTCTTTTTCTCCAAGCCTTAAAAATGTTTTGCTTAAAAATTGAATTACTTTAGAATATTAAGGCAAAAACTGTGCATCTACTGGGTATGCGTTGAGCACAATAAGAATTTCATGACGTAACAGCTCGGAATGATAGAAATGACGTCTTTAGTTAATTATCTTGTCCTGACGTCATAATAAATCAATTAATTATTTGAAATAGCTAATATATAATTATAAAAATTATTTAACAATTTTTATTTCTTAATCATATCCAAAAATGTACAATAAATATTCAATGCATAGCTTGGGAAGATTGGAATGAAAACACAAAAAAGAAAATGATATGCAATTTAAAATTGAAATAGTTATTATAATCATAATTAGCCATAAAACTGGACAAAATCTTGGACATGGCGATTTTTGATAATATCGTGTGATTTTTGTGTTTATTGAAGTATTTTTATCACAATAAAAATTTATTTTTAATTTTGTCGGCATATAGATGTTAAATTATCTTTGTCACGAAACATTCTATCTGTAATAAAGACAATAAAATGTTTTTCCTCTATACAAGCTAAGTGTTCTTCCAGTACTATCCGTTCATCTATCTTTAGAGGATAAGAGAAGTTCAAACATGATTTGAAATAGAAAGGTTGCAGCAAAACGAGAATTTGCTAAGATATACAAAGATAAAAATAGAAGACTTGTTTAGAAATTCTTGTCAATCAAAAACATTAGCAACACTATCAAAATTTCTGTATATGAAATTTTGATCAACAAGATTACATTAATTAACCACAAATTGCTTTGGAATTTTAAAAATTTGCGACATAAATGAGATTTTTTCCTAAATACATTAGTGTTTGTTATGTAACTTAGCTTGCGAGAAAAGTGAAGTGGGAGGAAATGTCCTCCATGCTTCCTTCTAGACTGTGAGATATTTGCATTACCCATCAAGGATACATATATATATATTCATTTTCTTAACTTGCGTTCTGTCAACGCTCTAAATAGGATGCCCAGTGGGCATTGCGGCGCTAAGGTTTCTTGGAAACAAATTTAACGATAGATTTAAACGTTGTCACATCCCATTACTTTAACGCTATCGCTAGATTATGACAATAAATCCAATGCATTGAATCAATCCATTGAAATGAAGATTGAACTTACAGCATTGCGCTCATACGCCGATGGCAGTACACCACAGCCAAGTAAACATTAAAGTAGTCAGACTTAAAATTTAATGTTAGCACCCTTTCTTGAACAAGAAACGCGCCACAACAAGAAGAAACGTACAACAAAAAATGAGTAACCTTGGAAACATGAAGACAGAGTGCAAAATGAAAACATTCCGCTCCTACAGGAGTGACGTACATACACAAGTTCAAAGAAACATGGATAAAAACATGAAGAAAAAAAAAGAAGATACCTTAAAAATTTTTTTTGCTGTGACGGTTGTTATTTTCCCCAGTCGTCCTTTCTCATTAAATTTCATGTAGTAATTATTTTTGTTGTGCGCGTCTTTTGCGTATTTGAATAACTTAACACGAACGAGCACAAAGAAACTAACGGTCGCAAGATAATGAGAAAACACACGACGGGACGTTCTGAGGAACATTAATAATAACTTTACATATCTCAAATCTCGAAAGGTCAGTTTAGCGGAACTGTAAAAGACAAGTGCGAAAAGAAACGCGTACATGCCATCCAAACAACGTGTATTTCTTTAAAAAATAAATAAATAAATAAATAAATGTTAGCTTGCTTATTGAATGATAAACTTGTTGTTTTGAAAGTCATTATTCGCGATGGGTTGCACTTCAACATTAAACGCAATTCCCCGATACTTTCCAAATAAAGCAACAGTTCTTTAAACATTAAAGACCTCTAATTAGAGCGCTGTGTTTGGTGTGTTCTTGGATGACAGGTTTATAAACAAAAAGCTATTATTGCTTGTAAATGTTAGTCTGAAAGCGGTAACCGCAAATCGCTTATTTTATTTCTTTACTTCTTCATGCACACGCAAGGAACGCTATTTTTAACCTCGCACTTAGAACTTTTGAAATTTTCACCTTGATTGAGAAGGTAGCGCTACAAAGGAGCATTCCTCCCTAACAACGAAATAAAATAAGGAACAGATATATTCCTAAGAATCGTAAATATTTATTTTCGTAAGAAAGTTATTTCTTTGTATGGTCCTGTTTTTAGATCGGCAGCGAATTTTTTTATTAATTATATTTTTTTATATAGCATATTTATATTTTTGTAGCAGATACGTCAAAAACCTCGTATGTTGAAGATCGCATCGCAATAAGGACGCAGGGTCAACGGCTCCGAGGGGCGGGGTCGTGGGTTGATCATTTTCGACACCCAATTTCTGACACAAAAATCTTATTCCGCTGTTTTTAGAAAATAAAACCTTGGGGTCTCTTTATCATTTATACGTGTTTGTGCATTTCCAGAACATTTATTCAGGGCTAATTTAAAACCATGTTGACCGTTATTTTTAGACCACCCTCACTTTAAAATCTGAATCGTCGGCCCTGGATTCTCACATTTCTAATTGCTCAAAATTGTTAGTTTATGCCTCTTTGCATCAATAAAAAGATAAAGACTTCGGAGTAACACGTATATAACACATCGAGTCAATAAAGTAAGAATGTTTCTTGTTTGTCTGTTAGATTCAATCTTTCGTATTCATTGAATACGGCGTGTACACCCGAAAAGAAATATTCTCATAAATATTTTGTTGCTTAAAGCAAGACGAGTTTCGCTGCCAATTTGATCATTGCAAACGGTTGTCCTTAAAAATTCTAGAAAGTTGTTTAGAAGTACACGATAAACGAAAGGAAATCCTAATCCGAACGTCCGCATTTTGTGAAAAAACGACCCATCGTCTGTCTGTAATGCGCATTTATATTAAAAATATAATTTTTGTTTTCTGCTGAGATATTTTGGCAGCAGAATATATGACGTATGAATATATTCTCATCCTTAACTCATGGCAAAGCCAAACCCTACCATATTTATCATGGCGTTGTCTTAACTAACATTACGATCAAACATGACGTTTGTCAATGCAAATTTCCATACCAATAAATTGGGTGGGGTAAGAAAACTTTGTATCGTGACGTCATTAAATGCTTGACGTCAATGGTCACACTATCCATAGATCGGAACGATTTTTTGTTTGCCAAGGGTTTAAAAACGAACATTAACTGAGATAAACACGACACTAGATCAAGAGGTAGCGATTCTTCCTTGAAATTTGCGAGAATTTACACAATGTTTTAGCTACAAAGGATACCGCTGTGTCATCAATAAAAAGGAAGGGGAACTTTATTGCCAGCGTCATTCATAAAGCTTTTTTGCATTTGGTCCCACAAAAAGTTTGCAAGTTGTTAGCTAGGAAACTTGTTGATAAGTTAATGCACTGCAAGTACTAGATTTTGCGTGACCACCGAATTTTTATTTTTCGCTCTATTTTCTCGTTCTGTTTATTAAAAGTGGAACATAAATAAAAATCAAGTTATATATTACTCAAGTTTCACTAATATAATGTAATAGACGTATATAGTATAAAATTGTAACATTATTGTATAAAACGAACAAGAATACCGTCACCTTCCAAGAAATGTTGAAACATTAGGCCTACACATTGTCATGGAGACTCGTTGGTGAACTGCAAATAGGGGAAAAATTGAACCGAGTTATTTTTCACCATTTTACTTTTTTACCAAATTAACATAATTAACATAATTATTGTAGAATTGATGTCACAAAATAGCCAAGTTTTTTCATAAAACAATCTATTAAACTTTTTAGACTCTCTAAAAGACCAAAAACATTGTATTTGATGTGTCAAGTCTCGATCATCTAATTCTGTGTTACGTAACTTTATGTTTATTGGGCTTTTCGAGTATTAAATATCAGAGAGAAGGTAAGTGCCTGACAGATGGAATTATTGATGCAATTTTCGTCGTGTGAGGCATGGCAGTTTCAGGTAATTGTAGAGTTGATATCTGTCTTTTTTAAAAATCGCAACGATCATTATTGTCTTACAAAACGAATCGAATGTTTGACATAATGTGCTTTACCTTTCTATAATTTCTGCAGGCGCATTAGGTTGTCATCAGGGAGTGGTTACTAGTGTTCAGCAAGCTTACCCTCCCCTTAGCTTATTCCACCCATCGCCCCTCGGGTTTATTTGTTTCCTACAGGCACTCTGTTTTTTTGAACACTTTTTAGAATGATTTGTGCCACTAGGGTTAAGTTTACGCATTCTGCTCCCCAGAACCTTTCGAGACGAACGTAGTAAGTTCTCAACACTAATTCTGAGGTTTATCTTAAACATCTCTGGAGATATAATATAATGCAAAATCAATCTTGTCAAAAGTTTTATTTTGCTCTTTCTAGTAATTCTGGATGGTGATGTTCTGCCCAATCTTAGGACACTGCTCAATCCTTGGATATGAAAATTCCCAGTCTTAAGACTGGCCGGCCAGTCTTAAAGCTGGACAGGGCGTCACAAGATTGGGCAGGAAACCATTTTCGAGCCATCTACGGACGCCTTCTAGATTTTAAAGAAGGGATGTGCAACACCAGCTCTGCTGTTGCAAGACCCAACAAACATTCTCAGGCACATTAAAACATCATCACAAACTTGACAGTACTGTTAAATTGACTAGGCCGTTTTTTGGACACAGTAAAAATCGTAGATAGGTAGTTTAGCTAGCACGTATTATATATTTAGCATTTATATACAGCTTGTAGTAGCATTTATATACAGCTTGTATTTGAAAATAAAATGTTTATATATGAAGGATCAGATAAATCGTATTCAACCACATTATTAGTTAGCTAGCTGGTAACTTCATCCGATAAAAAGTTTAGCTAGCTAGCTAGCTATCTAGCTATAGCCAGCTAGTATGGTTGAATAGTTTCAATTTTTTTATAGACACATATATATATATATATACCTGGGATAATTTTTTGGCCTTTTGTTTTGTGAAGAAAAATTCAATTTAATATTCTTTTTAAGAGATATAGTCTAAAATTTTCCTTGTTCTCTTTGTCCTCCAAAATTGTTCTAAGATTGGACATGTACGTCCATAGATTGAGCAGTCCAGTCTAAAACCGGCCACCTATTTGTCACTGTCGGAAGATTGGCCTGGCCAGTCTTAAGACGGGCGCGTTCCAAGATTGGGCAGAACAGTGACAAAAAGCTACGAGAACAAGTTTAGACGCAAGTTCGGCTATGTTTTTTTGTAGAGTTTTTCATGGATTTTTAGAGTTTGGGTGAACACTATGCACACTTCATTGGTCTACACTCTTGTACCAAATAGCAATTTAATTTTTTCTACTACTATCGCAAAAAGATGTTTATTCGTAGTGATGCATTCTGTTACTCACAACAATTTTTTGATATTTTTTCATTAGCATTTTTCCTTCAAGCTACTAAGAAGATACTATATCAAATTGATTTTAAAATATTCCTTCCGTTGCTCTGTCCATACCAAACTCAAACACGTCAGATGGATTTAGTTTACGACACACAGCATGGCTTTTTCAGCTTCCCAAATCTACAGTGTCACGTTACATTACAAGCTGGTCAAATTTTATGTATTTTTCACATTTCATACAAATATGGCCATCAAAAATTATGATAATAGAGACTATGCCTGATAGTTTTAAAAAGAAACATTTCCTAGCACTATATGCCAACCTCGTCCCCAGGGTCGTGTGGCCCCTGAGCCCTATAAGTTGTGAAAAACTTGGAATTGCATGAGTATAAGAAAGTGATGGTACGTAAAGCCTGTTTTTGAAGACTCAGAATTGTGTCAGTTAAAGAAGATGACAGCAATATAAAGGATGGGATTGAAAGAGAGCAAAATAGACTTGGCGAAGAGTATTGCTGGAGACATATGACAGAGTTTGGAAAGAATGGCATTAGCCCTTTTAAGGTTAGAACGAATTAAGTTTATATGAGATCGCCATGAAAGATCAGAATCAAGCAAAATGCCTAGGTATTTAATCATAACGCTAGATTTAAGACCATTAAATTTAGGTTGTTAGTAAGTTTACGTTTAGGTTTAAGTATAATGTGTTAAGAAGAGACAAGGGGTCGTAATGCTTTGAGGAGAAGTATATAACATCTGGAGATACAAGAAGTTCTAAAAACACAATAATATTTAAAGGAAAATGCAAAGCATGTATGTAAGCTGTAACAAGAAGTATAAATGTTTTTATTTGTCTCCTTTCATCAAAAGAAACTGTAATTGTCCAGCAGAAAAATGTGGCTACTGGAATCATGTGATGGTCCTCCTTTTTCAAGTAGCAGACTATTCTTTGCGTCAATATAAATGTGTACGTGAAGACGTTTCTTATACTAGTAAAAAGAGGCAGTGGGGAGTCCTACAGTCAATAAAAAATGTGCAAAAATGAAATGAATTTACAATCAAAAGATAATAGAATTGGTTTTGCTCATGTTATCGATATGATAAAAAGTCTACAAAGAATTTTATGTTGGTTTGAGATTATCAACTTGCTGTTTTTGATTCAGATTTCGAAATTAAAAGATGTTTTCCCTCGCATTCAGTTTTCTATGATTCAGGGTTGCTTAACGTTGGACTTCCTACCTCACAAACTCCTGAAATCAGTGATTGCTTTCCTACTAATAGGGGTGTTTTGACTTATTCTTAAATGATGACACTGGACTGTATATTCCCAGAAACTCTTGAAGCTGCCCAAAAATTAGAACAAAAAACTGTTGATCAAGATAAAAATGCATTTTGGATGGCAGAGAGATAAAAAAGAATTACATCAAGCAATGCCCACAAATTTAAGATTTTAAAAAGAAACTTTGAGACTCTTTTGCCACGATGAAAGATGGGTTAAGGAAAAATTTATCGCAATTCGTCGAAAAAGCTATGCAACATGGAAAAGATTACGAGAACGTGGCAAAACAAAGTTTTTTTTATTTAACGTACATTTTTAAAAATTAAAGTAGTAATACTTTAAACTAAGTGGATGTTCAGCCTTACTTGTTTTGGCTTGGTGCAATGTCCTGATGGTTTGTTGATTGGTGCTAACAAACTTTTTAAGTGTCCCCACACAAAGCGATACACGAGTCCAAAGCAATTGTTGAAGGATGAAATTTTTATGTTTATAAAAAGATGGTGCTACAACATCAATATAGGTATTTTTCTCAAGCCTAGTTGGCAATGGGACTTTCTCATAATAATCAGTGCTAATTTATCGTGTACAGATTCAAAGGTTTACACGTGCTAATTTTAATGAAAAATATTTTATGGTAATCAAATTAAACAGTTTTTATAGAAAATATATTTTGCAGTAGAGTATTTTTATTTATTTTTAGTTTTTAGTCAGGTATTATTACAGTGAACTCTCTATACTCGAATAGCCACGGGGGAATCAAAAATCGTTCGAGTTAGGGAGAGTTCGAGTAATAGAGAGTCTGCTATCACAAAGTAATTTTTTGCCCAAAGTTCTTTTGCTAAAAACCAGATCTTCTTGCGATTTTGTCTGATATACATCCTTCATACTGGCTAGCAAATGCTATTGCTCCTGATGGTGATATTCTAATAAGTTTTTTATATGTTACATGACTTTTGTAGTGGAAGTACATGTGACTTTGACTAGCCAAATATGATGGTCGTTGACAAAATAGCTCTGTACAGTCTATTATACAGCGAGTTTTTGGGTAGGTTTTTTAAAACTACCAGGCACAGTCTCTTCGATAACTTTCTTTGAGGGTCAAATTGGAATAGAGCCAAGGGAAAAATAAAGAAGTTTGACCAAGTTAATATATGTAACGTGGAATTGTTGACTTTGAAACATTAAACAGCCATGATGCATGATTGAGACTATAACCTCCTTTAAGCTAAGTCAAGTATAAAAACAACTGATTTAAATTTGAGTACAAATGGCCCATGTTTTTTATATCTGTGGGGTTCTTATTCTTATTCTTATTCTTCTTGTTTTAAGTCATTTTTAGTTTTAAATCATTTGAAGACTCGTCATCAAGAAAATCGTCATCCTCACTTCCTTCTCCACTTTCCTGAATATTCAAACTATCTGGTGACGCGGGCATGCTTTCTTTCTTAAATTTAAAAGAAGGACTTCTTCCAATATTCTTCCCCCTATCGACATCTGGTGTTTCACTTCTAGCGTTAATTCCATACAGTTATTACCAATATCGAGAAATTTTAAGACTTAAACTTAAAGATTATGAAGAAAACAACAACAACAACAACAACAACAACAACAACAACAACAAAAATAAATAAATAAATAAAAAAACTCGTTTACATTGGAGTTGAACAACGTAAAGTTCCATGATAGATTAGACGAAGTTCACAATAATAAATTTGTAGGATTATTTCAATCCCCCCTCCCGCCTCTTTTTCTCCCCCTCTTACAGGTTAAATTTATTTCCCTTACTGTTACAAGGCCCATCGTATACATGTTAAATTTAAGACAAGTCATTTGTATCTGGTGCATTCTTTTGTTTTAAGTCATACATTTCCATGTTTGAACAGTTATCTACAGGATTTTAAAATCTCAAAATGTTCAGCCGCCAAGCTGGTTTCTGATTTCATTTTAGTTTTTTATCTATTGATATGTTTACATAGTTGTATGACTTCTTTTCACAATTTTGTAGCTTTAACTTTGGATTTTGAACTTCATTTTTCAAAAATACATTTTCTTGTTTCAAATCAATTATCTCTTGTTTCAACAACTCCTCTTGACTTAATACTTCTGGTTCTTCTTCAGGCTATGGACAGAACATGCAGCATTCAAAAGTTTGTCATTTAAACTTAGCCTCTTCTCCGGTGATTTCCTCGAAGGTTTTTCATTTTCAATATTTTTGAGTGCAGGGATAGCCTTATCATTTAATGTTTTGCGACCAATACCCTTTGAAACTTTGATATCCTCAAGGTTGAAATGAAATTCACGTACTCTAGTAAATTCAGTGATTCGAAAATCATCTCCAGCTCCTTTTCTTTTAACTTGGTTGACAGCACGAACTCAAGATTGTCTTCGTGACTTTTCTTTTGGAAATTTCAAAAAACCAATGCCTGTTTTGTTGTCCATTATGATAACTTACACCTCTACAATCAGGGATACAACAATAAACACTTTTGCCTCCTTGTTGAAGTCGATCAGGTCCTCTCTTTGACGAATTTGAATATTTTTGTTCACTCATTTTTTCACTCACAACATATTACTTTACACCCATTTTTCCGGTCGGAATGTCACATGATACAACTTTCGGTTGAGGGAAAACACTCACGTTTCACGGTCAAACTCTCACAAAAGCAGCTTAGATTAAACAAGAACTACAGGTATCGAAATTAAACTAAAGCTAAACTATCATAAACTCACCGAAAACTGCACAATACGTCAGGTTTGAAGTTGGAAAACGAAGATTCTGTGAAAAATTCAGCCCTTATCTATGAGGAGGTGACCGGTAAATGGCGTGTTTTCCCTTAAATAATAATGGCTACTCTGAAAAATACGGACCTGTAATTGTCTTAAATGTATCACCTGACATTTGCCGATCGGGAATTATTCTATTAGGTAGAGCACGAGGGAGGGAGGGAGGGTGGTAGTAATTCTTTATGGGTAAATCATCAAAGTTGATAAAGTATTCTAAAAAAAATATATATAAAAATAACGCAAATACGTAACAATAATTCAATATGTTTTTTAATTGTGTCATTTTTCGTAATTTTTATCGATATATGTAACAGTTTGTTTTTATGTTAAAATCACGGTGATATAGTGTTTATACACATTGTGAAAGAACGATTTTTACCGTTCAAGAGATCAATAGAAAAAAAATAAATAAAAAATAGCACGTGCCGTGTAAGCGAAAGCACCATCTGCTATAACGAAAGAGGAATCACACTTCACCTGCAGAACAATTTTACAAAATATGCTAATTTCAATTTTTTTTTCAAATTATGGCAAGCTATTCCGTGCTCTGGTCTTACATTTCATGGTTCAAGTTTCTACCAATTTCTACCGTGAACGCTGTGCTTATTGTAAGTGTGTTGCGGAAGCGTACTCTACGTTGCGAAACATCAAGCGTATACTTGTTATGTTTATTAGTGGCGCACTTCCTGGTTGGTTTGTGGGGACTTTCAGAAGCTGTTTTATTCTCCATCACAAAAAAGTTATCGCAGTTGGAAGAAGATGTAACAGCTCGAGGGGTTAGTATCAGTATCTACATTGGGATTCAATGTTATACATTTTCTGCTCTCGTGTTAGTGACCATGGATAGATACTTGGCTATACAGAACCCTTTGAAGTATCAGTTTATCTCAGCAAGATTTATCGTTGTATCAATAATTTTATCATTATTTCCATCCATCTTGTTTACAGCTTTAATGCTCATACCAGGAGAGCAGCATTCGTCAGCAATTTTTTGCGTGCTCTCCCTCCTCGGTTCTGTTTTTATCGTTTTTGTGAATGTTAAAGTTTATTTGACTGCACGGTCACACTTTCGAAACATAAAAAAGGATAGTGTTGCGGAGGATGAAAAACAAAGCGTTCTTTTGAAGAAAAGGCTGATGCGACGCCAGCAAAAGTCATTGGTTATTACACTTCTTTTGGTTGTGACTTTCATTATCGCATGGCTTCCCAGCTACGTGCATCTATTCATAGCTGCCACAGGGAGAACAGTACCTGATTACGTCATCGTAATATCATTCGCCATACTTTCACTCAACTCCCTTGTCGATCCGTTTATTTATATCTTCTTAAATGGAAAGTTGAAGCGAGCTGTCAAAAGTTTGTTCTGTAAGCAGATCAAAGATCGCGAAGAAACACACTATACAAAATGACTGCATAAAATATTAGTAACTTTAGCTGTATTCTGAGAGACACAATTTTATATTCTACAATCACCAACAAAAACTTTGAGACTCCACAGACTTTGAGACTTGCAGATGTGTTCAATAGGAATTCGATGGGTAGTTTGTGTTCTGAACAAATAACTTTCTATTTAGCCAAAGTGTGTATATTAATAGAATATAACTTAAATTCAGATAGTTTAAAAAGGTGACATCAAAAAGTTACTAAACAAAAACCGAGAAGAGGGGAGGAATTCCCCACCCCCTCGTCCCCTGCTCTCCCCCCTAATACGAATAGGGTTAAAATCGCAGATTTTGACCGACGAAATTTGATTCTCAACTTCGTTTAATTTAACTTTCTGATGAATTTGATTGGGATAACTGTTATGTCGCGAAAGGGGACCTTGAGGACGAGCCAGGCTAAGAAAGCTCCTCCCTCATAACTTTCAAACACCATATTTTGTTAGCTTTTTTTACATTCAAAACGTTTTTGGTATGACGTCGTACTGACACCTTTGTTAACACAGGTGGAAAATATTTGACTATTTTTTTTCAAATATCTTCATTAACAGTTCTAAATGTTTAATAACTTTTTCATGTGTTTATTACATGATAAATTCTACATTTTTTCACGACTTTTCTTATTCGGAAGATTTTGTTTCACAGTTTTAGCCCTTTTTTCAGGTTGGAAAATATATAAATATCAACCTCGTCCCCAGGGCTTTTTAGGTTTTTTTACATTGGAACCCAAAATGTGAAAACATTTAAAAACATTGACACCATTTACCATGACTCAAAAAAAAATATACATATATGACAAAAAAAGGTTATCAAAAAACTTAGTTTCCGGGAGTAGCTATTTCGTTGACAGAGGGTATTACCAGAAAGATATTAACTTTCTTGATATATATTTTAAACTGAACTTTTGTTGTAACTATTATTTGCTTATAATTTAAACCTTTTGATAACATTCTTGATAAGTCTACTTTGCTTTGCGTAATTTACAGACCAGATTTTTAGATTATATAGAAACGGAACACTGATACTGGTCACCAACCTCGTCCCCAGGGCATCTTGTATATTTTCTGACCCCGGGAGATACAAGATGCCCTGGGGACGAGGTTGACTGGTCACTACTTTAGTTTCTCTTTTAACTACTATCAAATTGACGAATGTGTTCTCACATTTTTACTGATGAAAACCCATTTCTTCCGACCATAAAATTCAAAAATATGTAGTGCTATTGCCTAATCCTATTATTGTCTCTACGGCGTCATAAATCAGTCATGGACGAGAACGGTGTTAAGCACAATATCTGAGATTTTTTTTTATCTTCTAAAGGGAGTTTGATGGTAATTTTGAGGTCCAGAAAAACTACCGCAAGAACTGCGAGACACATCCACTTCATGTACTTTGTCTGGAATGCCATCACAATATCAAAAAGTGAAAAAGAGCCCTGGAGGTGTTGTTCCTTACTTACCCCCATGTCTTTGGAGCTCATCGTTTGCACAATCGGAAAGGCAGGCATTGCTCCACTTCTTTTTTATTCACGCACCCACGCCACGGGGCGCAACAACTCTTTACATTTTTCGTTTCTTTTTTTTATCATTTTTATTTCGCTGTTAAAGAATTTACATTTTTTCGTTAAAATAAATACAAAACTATAACTGTTATAATTGCATATCCTTAGGTGCAGCTAGAGTACTTTAAGGGCAGAAATTTTCGCGGGCAGAAATTTTCGCGATTTTCGCGATTTTGGCCCCTTTTCGCGAAAATTTCTGCCCGGTAAGAAATTTAACCCGAAATTCGCGAAAGCTGTTTTCGTGAAAAATGAACTGTTTCTAAATATCGCGAAAGTTTTTTCCAAGTTTTAAAAGCTGAAAACTCTTAAATAACGAGGGCTCCGAGGACAAGGGTAGAAATAATAGAATCTCAACGAAAAAAAATAATCAGCCCGAAAAATGGCTCTAAAACTCTAACTCCAAAAATGGCTCCAAAGCCCGACTCAATATGGGGAAATCAGCTAAAATCGAAAAACGACGGGTTAAGCCACAAGTAACTGTTGTTGAACGTCCTGAGGAGAGTTTGATAAGAACCGCAAACTGTGCGACTTAAAATCAATGTTTTTTTCATTGAAATTCATTGTCATTCGCGAAAGTTTTTTCTGTAAAATTTCTTCCAGAAGTAGAATTCGCGAAAATTAACTTCGCGAAATTTCGCGATTTTTTATCCTCGCAAAAATTTCTGCCCGCGAAAATTTCTGCCCTTAAAGTACTTAAAAATGGCAGCAGCAAGAAGAAGTCTTATCACCAAGCCCCTAAGCCTTTTATAAAAGGTTAGCAAAGAAAATGCAGATGTCGTGCGATTTACCTGTTTTGTGATCTAAAAAAGCTATCATTGTCAGTAGGGAATAGTTTACGTTTTAGTTTGCGTTTCAGTTGGTCAATTGTTGAAAACGTTTTTCATGTCGTTGTCAAGGAATTTGTTTCATAGTTTGGGTCCCCTACTAGTAATAGAGAACTTGTGTTGTATCTTCCAAAACATTGTTTTAAATACTCTTGGTATCAGATTGTTCTCAAGTTTGAAAATAAAAATAACAGTCTAATAAATGTTTAGTTGGTAGACGTTTACTACATTTAGTTTTTTCAATAAAGCTTTTCAAGCGAGTGTATCTGTCAACATTAAAAATAAGTCTGTAACGTTGGTGCTGTACCAAGCAATGTTTGCAAAATTTAAATAGTTTTAAACTTTAAACACAAGATCTATCTAATACAAATTTTGCGTTAAAAAGAATGCCAATATTCTTTGCGACTTTTTCTTCTACGACATTTATGTGTTTTCTCCAAGTAAAATACATATACTTATTTTCATAAAATGCTTTAGAGAGTTCATGAACATTATCGAACATTGCTCTAAAATTTGGTAGCTAAGATGTGAACAATTTTTTGGTACTATGACAAATATTTTGTACCGACAAAACCATTTCTATTGACTTTATACTTTGACTGTTTTTTTTCACCGATTTTGCTTTACCCTTTTCTTAGTACATTGATCCACAAAATTCCTAAAGAAGTAAGAGGATACAAAGTTGGATAAATTTGTTTACATTTTTAGTTGAAACTGTGACGTAAAAATGAGAATTTTTAAAATTCATTTCTAAAGACTACGATTTTTAAAATTTAGTCGATAAAAAGTGACGAAATTTTGTGCAAGTGACGAAATTTTCGACTCCAGAGCTCTTCCTTGAAAGTTTTATCTCAAAAGAGCTCCGAATAAACACCAAGAATGCGTTCTGACTGGTTAATTTCTGATTGGTTAAAAACTGTTTCTACTTTACAGCGAAGCGAACTTTTTGAAGTAAAATCAAAACAAACAAAACTGCGCATGCTCAGATACATTTCGCTGGCGAATTTGCCGTCCAATTTGCTTTGTGAAAATCTCCGTTATAAAGAGAAGAATTTTCGCTCTGCACCCGGTCAAAATGCAAATGCTACGACAAACTAAAACCATACGTTTTCCAAATCCAAAAATTAGTTTCCAGTAACATCAATGACCCATTCCCATAACTTCGTCCCCAGGGCATCTTGTATTTTTTCTGACCCCGGGACGGCGATGTTAAATAAAAAATTAAAAAAAATAGTTACATGTTATCTTCTCTTGACTTTGATTTTAAGAAGACATGCATATATTTGGAATTGCTTTCATTTTATGGATAAACCTCGTTCCCAGGGCTTTTCCCAGCGTCCTATATGTAAAAAGAGACAACAGGTCCTGGGATCGAGGTTGCACAGGGATGATAATTGATTTTTTTAAGAAAAGATCATCCAACGACTCTGTACAACTGGAGAATCTTGTTCATAGGCAACCTCGTTACCACAGCCGGTTGTCCCTTTTTTATTATGAGTCCCCCGCTGTCAGAAAAGATACAAGATCCTTGGGATGTGGTTAATTCATAAGTGCGCTTCCTTCAACCTCGTTCCTGGGGCATTTCGCCGTTGGCCATTCCGTAATAACGGCTCAGGGGCCACAAGACCCTTGGCTAACTGCAAAATGAGCTTAATCAAATGAAAAGACAAATGGAATAATCACAGCAGAAATCAAGGAATAAATTTCTGTATTCTAAAAATGATTTGTGTGTTTTAAAATATTCGTGTAGTTTCAAATAAATTTTGCATCTGCTGAGAGGTTATTTAAAATTGGAGCAATGTCTGCCTTTCCGATAACTCAGCTCTCCGTCTGGGCAGTCAAGGCATACTGTGGCGTAGTAATGGTAGACAAAAACACGAGTGACTTCATGACTTCATGCATGTAAAGCTAGCTATAGCTAGCTATTCATTTTTCTTTCTCAGTTACCACAAATCTTTGCTCCCCACCCTTGTGTAAATTTTCCTGTAGTTAGCCATATACAATTTCAGTGTTTATTGTGGAGTTAAATCTGTCATTTTTTTGTGATATTGTTTTCTGTCAACTTCCTTTTTTCATGATGTTCTTTCCATAGCTAGATAGCTAGTTAGATGTGCATAAATGACTAGCATCACAAATATCGAGGGATATACTATTATTGTGGAAGCATGGCTTAGATGGGGAGTTCTCCTAGAATATTTAATGCTTATTTTGAGTTACGCCAGGCCCAGTTGAGTCAGGAAAATCCTCTTAATACACCTTTACGATAATTCGGGAAAACTATCACTCCATCGCAGCTTATACTGCGATCGGTGGAGGTAAACATCACACTTTTATAAGAGTTTATTAAGGAGAAAACACGTTCTTTCGTGATAGCATTTCTTGCCGCGTTTTGTTTTTAATGAAAAGTACGCATAAGTTGTATCATCATCATCATCATCATCATCATTCTCGGCTTAACGTCCGTTTTCCATGCTAGCATGGGTTGGACGGGGTATATTAATGACCCTCTTCCAATCTGATCTAGACTGTGTTAGATCTAAACTCAACTTCCTCTGTATCAAGTCTCTCCTTATAACCTCCTGCCAAGTCTTTCTCGGTCTGCCTCTGGGCTTTGCCCCAGGAACTATCAAGTCTCTACACTTTCTTACCCAATTATCCTCCTCCATTCTTTCCAAGTGCCCCAGCCAATTCAATCTTCTTATCTGGATAACATCTTTAATTCTAAGGAGACTTAGCCTGCTTCTTAGCTCATCTGAACTCTTTCTGTCTCTCAGACTGGCGTTACACATCCACCTAACCATTCTCATATCATTCCTTTCTAAACGGTCAAGATCTTCCTGCTTCACTGCCCATGTCTCACTACCGTACAACATAACACTTCTTACACAGGCCTAATACAACCTACCTTTTACCTCAATTGACAGGACTCTGCTAGTCAACAAAGGAAGTAACTCTCTGAACTTTTTCCAAGCAGAACCTATCCTGCAAGTAACACTTCTTCCAACACCCCCTTCACTGCCCAACATATCACCTAAGTAACAGAAGTTCTCAACTATCTCTAACGAGCCACTGTTGTACATCATTAAAGCTGGAAATACTTCATTCTCTATAATCTCACCTTTGCAACGCTTGCATACAAACTGAATTTCAGCTCTTAACCTTCCACTAATACTACTGCACTTCTTATGTACCCAATGCTTGCAAGTCTGACAAAAAATTGAGTTACTACCAACCCCTTTCCTGCAAACTCCACAAGGCCACTTTCCAACTACAAGGTCACACTTGGCTGCAATGCTACTAATCATGACTTTAGACTTTGCTGTGTTTACCTTTAGCCCTTTCTCTTCTAGTCCTTTCTTCCACTTCTCAAACTTTTCAACTAATTCTTCCATCGACTCTGCTATGAGAACCAAATCATCTGCATACAATAACTCCCATGGACAACCTGTTCTGAACTCCATCAACAGCGCTTCTAAGACTAGAACAAACAACAAAGGACTAAGTACAGAACCCTGATGTACACCAACATTTACACTAAATTCATCACTAAGTGAATCGTTAATCCTGACACGACTTCTAGCATTGCTGTACATAGACTGTACCATCGTAACTAGCCACTCATCCACACCTAATTTTCTCATAGCCCACCAAATAACTTTACGTGGCACTCTATCAAAAGCTTTCTCTAAATCTACAAAGGCAAAATAGAGATTCTTTCTCTTTCCTAAATATTTTTCCTGAAGCTGTCTGAGTAAAAATATTGCATCTGTAGTGCCACGCCCTGGAACAAAACCAAATTGCATCTTATCTGTATCAATCCTTTCTCTAAGTAACTTATCAATCACTCTTTCAATAACTTTCATTACTTGATCAACCAACTTCAAACCTCTATAGTTACCCCTTTCTAATGCATCACCCTTGCCCTTGAAACAATTCACTATTACACTCGACTGCCACTCACTCGGAATAGCACCATCCTTTATAATCTGGTTAGCAAGACTTGTAATAAGCTCAACTCCAATATATCCAGATGCTTTTACCATCTCTGCAACAATACCTGATACTCCTGCAGCCTTGCCAATCTTCAATTTCCTAATAGCCTCCACTACCCATTCTGTCTTGATCTGCATAGCTGGCCCTTCTACAACATCATCATCAGACAAATTATTATTATTAACGATTCCTGAAAATTTGAAAGAAATTCATACGACGGAAGTTAAAAAAATGGAGAAAACACGCTTTCATCTCTAACAAACTCTCATAAAAACACGATTTTACCTCCTTTTTTCCGATATTGTAAAACGATGGAGAGCCATAGGAACGCATGTACAATTGAATTATCGTTAAGGTGTATTAAGCTGTATATATGAGTTGCGAATGTTTACAAAGTTCCGTACATGGCGCGCATCTTCACAGGCAATAAAAGAAAGACTACATAAAGAAAATTGACTATTTCATTTAATTCATAGATTTAAGGAATAACGATCTAAAAGGAGCTGGAATTGGTTTTCCTAAACTATCATTTTCTCTTTTTAAGAACAGGTTTTAATTATTTCAAAAGGTAAGTTGCTTTTTCAACTTTATTTATTCGATCGTTGCGGTCTGTTCTTTATATTTCTTGCCTGTGTGCATGGCGCGCGCATGTCTATTGTTTTAGACGCAAAATCAAAACAACTACGTCACGCTGCAACTTATCTATAGCTTAATTTGGAGATCTCCTAAATAAGCTGTATCATACAGCTTAATTAGGTGACATATATATATATATATACATCTAAATTAGGAAGTAGAAAACGTTGTTCCCTGATTTCTCGAAACTGTAAATTTTAGCAGAATCACCTATGCAGCTCTTTCATTGTCAGTTTGACCACTACATTATAAAAAAAGAATGGTATTTCCAGTGCCCTGAATTCAAAAGATATGGAATAGAAACAATAGTTCATTGTAGCGATAGTCGATTTAAGCTGTACTGCATCCTAGTTAGGATGTCACGTCACGTTATACAGTTCTGCCCAGATTGCGAAATGGCCTGTTTATAAACAGGACGGCCGGATTATGTACGCATGGCAGGATTATGTTTTTTTACCCTGATTATTCGTGGTGACCGGATTATGAACGCTGATATAATGGCTGGCCAGGCAGGCTGTTATTAGCATTTTCTTCAAACTTTTGTGAATTAAGCATTCTCTGCAAGATAGACCACCATTGAAAACTAGGCATGGCGAAAAAAAAGTCTTGACGTAATTTTTAGTATAAACTCCTCTTGTGAGTACATTTCAACATAATATACTTTGAAGTAACTAAATTTCACGGAACCTAAATTATTCGTTTTGCGGGAATTAAGTTTGGTGGCAAGTTATTAAACTTGCGAATCCTAAAATTTAGTATAGTTGCCAGTAAATTTTGTTTTATTTGAGAACAACAACAATTTTGCCACTAGGGCTATTTGTTTGTCAGAAGTGATGATGACTGATATAAAAGCCGGTCAGTCCCAATTATGTTCGTTCTATAAGTGTGAATAACGTAAAAGTGTCCCACATAAGCCAGCCTGCCCCAATTATGTTTGTTCTATAAGTGAGAATTAATATGAAAACATAAGCCGGCCTGCCCCGAATATGTTCGTTTTTTAAGTGCCAAATAAAATTGTCGTTCATAGGCTGGCCTGGTCCTGATTATGTTGTCCTGATTATGTATTTTCTGCCCTCTTTATAAACGGGGCAGGCTGCCGTACATAATCCGGGCAGCGTTCATAATCTGGGCAGAACAATATAGCCTATTTAAGCGGCCATTTTTAAAACTTCAAGTTTAGCGGATCTCCTGTGTGCTAGGAAAAAACTAATGTATTGGAGATGTTTATATGCAGCACATATAAATATTGGATTTATTCAGTTAGATAGATGCTAAAATTCAGTTAAATGTGTGTTTTCGACGATCAAAGTTTTGTACATCTTAACTAAGCTGTAAAACGCCTAATTAGACTGTATCATACATCCTAATTAAGTTGACATCCAAATTAAGCTGTACAGCTTAATTAAGAGGATTCCCCTGACTGGTTAGGGTCTGTGGTGCTCTACCACCACAACCCCCTACAAGATCCAATAGGTGCATGCTGTAGCTTAGTGGTGACTGTCGCACTTTGTGTGAAGGAGACAGGGGTTCGATTCCCCTTGGACAGCAATAGATAGATAGATAGATAGATGTGCCTATTCTCACAGAAACATTGTTGAGGTTTTAAACTTATTGTTGCCTTTTGTTTTATTTGATTTCATGTCTAAGAATGTCTTGGTGTGAAGAAATGGACTGATAATAACTGCTTCACCTAGCGCCCCCATCTTTTTTTCGGCAAATGCCAAAGCTGAAAGACCTTACCACTAAAAATGTAAACAACGGAATTCATCTATTTAATATGGGTGAGTGAATGTTACTATAGCCCCAGGTTAATCCAAGCCATGTGAGGGAAATTGGGGAGATGGCACACTGTGTGGGCTCTTAGATGTTGTAGGGAGTTGTGGTAGAGTACAGACTCTTACACAGTTAACCATACACAGGTGCTGACTCACTGTTAAACTGCAAAAAAGATTTGGGACTTTTCAGACGAGTTTGGCGTTTAAAACAACTCCAAATCTCGTACGAAAAAGCCTGCTTCTATCTTGAAACTTAAAAAAAAAATACTTTTTGGTTGTAGTAATGCATTGATGCTTTATCTGAGAACCCCACAGGAACTTATATGTTAAAAAAACAAGGAGTTTATGTCAACATTACTTTGTCAATCAAAACAAAAATTCTGTAGGCTAAACATGCCTTTTATAGTGACATTTAATAGTAAATTCAAGAAAGCCCCTGAAGTATATATATATTTTTATATCCATATAATAATTTTGTATTAGTTAGTTGGGTTGCCTATTTCTCAAAAAATCGCAATGTGCAAACTCAAGTTGAGTATATCCTTGTTATGTCCCCACAGCTATTACCCAGCATTTATTATATTATTGAGAAGCAGAGAGCAAAGCAATGGCGCACCATGTTCAATTATGTATAATCATAAATTGTATTCTGTTTCTCTAAAGATTTTGTATATATTCAATGTATTGCAGATTTGTAATTCTTTTGTTGTGTAGTATTTTTTGACCAAGTTAAAAAGAAGTGGTATTTTGTGATATTTATCAAAAAAAGAAAAAAAAGTAGTATATAGCAGCCTTTCTATGTCATCATTCAGCGAATGCCAACATGTTAACAAATCAGGCACAAAATAGAATAGCACATCAGCAATTTTTGCCTGCATGGAAATAATTGAATTAGAAAGGGTGTATAACATAGACATCTACACTCTACCCTTATCCCTAAAATGAGGAAGCAAATTCTTCATATTATAATTTTTTTGTTCTGTAATTAGACTGGACTTAAAAATATGTTATGTTTGTTGCTGCCTGGGTTATAGTTTTCATATTTGACCTTCTTGGATGGGTTTTTATTTTATTTTAATATATATTTTCAAAACATGCCAATGTACCACACATGAATTTTTCACACACAAAAGAGAATATATAATACAAAATCAATAATGAAATTGTATCTAAAAAGGGTACATAAATATCCATCTATAGCACTATTTATTGACCTGGTGTGACAACGGTAAACACAATTATATTTAAATCCAGACTTTATCAGCATTTGTTGTCATTACTTCAACTTGATTGTTTTGTTCAAATACTTTAACAGGCCTATATCAATAAGGGGAGAGCAATTGCTCTTGCTCACGCAAAGGCTCACCCAATTCTGAGAAATGAGAAACTAGCTGAACCATTAATTGCTCCCCCAATTCCAAAAAAAGTTTTTCTGACTGAGCAATATCAATTTATCTCACATGGAAATCAATGTTCTCTTTCTTATTATTTGCAGTAAAAAAGAACCGAAATATATAAAAAAAGATAAAAGTAAAATAAATAAATTTGAATTATTGTAACCTTGGGGGAGCGATTTATTGCTCTGGTGTTATTTTCTTATTGATAGGCCTGCTTTAACCAAGCTTTTTGAAATGCAAACAACAGATCTTTCTTAGATTTTTTAGGAAATTAACAAAATGGTATCAAATAAAGTCTGTTTGGTTGTTATCGATGGCTGGGGTGTTTCAGAAAATGTTGAAGGTAATAGTATTTACTATAAAATATTCAAATTGCAAATTTCAAATTCTGCTTTTTCTGAAATAATGCAATATCAGGGTTGAGATTAGCAGTTTACAATTCACAATTTGCAGGGTTGCCATGCCTCAATGTTCTTCTCTAGTTTTGAAAATGTCTCCTCAAAACTCTTCAAATCTCCTTTGAAATTAGATTCTTCAGAAACCTTTTTCTCAAATTTCATAATTCTTTTACGACCTATTGCAAGGAGAAAATGTAAAGGAAATTCTACATTTACCAGCAATAATTTATTCTTCACTCATGGCGTCACCTTTAATATCACCTTAATTTTTTCATTTGTTGGGGAAAAACATGAAAATGTCCCCAAATCTCCTTAATTTTATTTATGAAAACCCTGTCATCTCCTTAAAAAAGATTGAGATTTCTCATCAAAATTCCTCAAATCTCCTCAAATTGTACTCTAAAGAGTCCAACCCTAAATTGGTGAATCGAAATGTGATATTTGTAAATCAAATTTTAACAAGAAATACTACATTCTCAAATACCATATTATGTATATGTTCAATTTGATTCCATTAGTCAGGCTTTTTCATGAAAATTTTGTTATATGCATCAAAAAGCACATGTTAAGTGTTTTAGGTAAATGTCTTAAATACCAAAATGTCATGAATACCAAAAGATTTTTGCTGAAACACAATATTTCTTTCAGAACGTTTTGTATAATACCAAATTTGAAATAATAATAAAAGTAATAAAAATAGATAAATAAATAAAAACCTATGACACCATAGAAATTGTTTTCGTTTTAGTCTGTGCACAAAACCGTGATTAAATTAATTATTGCCACATAAACTAGCAAGTTTTTCCAAGCATAATCCCTCAAACTTCTCTTTTAAGAGTGACAATATATATTTCATAGCAACACTAATATCATCTCCAATTGAGAACACATTTTATATAACATTGAAAGTGAAACTTTTTATAAAAGATAAGGATTTTATTAAGCACTAAGCGTTATAAAAAAGGTGAAGGAGGGCTAAATCCTCTTTCAAAACATTTTTAAACATTTAACACAGTAATAAAACCAAAAAAATAAAAACCTGTTTTAAAAACTAAATAATTTTTATTAAAAAATAAAAAAGAGTAATTTTATTGTGTCTTTCAAAAATGATGGATGGAAAGGGTCCCCCCCTGCAGAAAAGTGGAAATTAAGTTGTTAGTGGCATTTTTTGTGAAAAGGTTAACTTTCAGAAGATGTTTTACTTTGACTGTCATAAGGTAGTTAATATATTTAATGGCTTGAAAATTTAATTTATGGTGCATTTTGCCAACTTAGTGTACAACAAGATAAAAATAAAAAGTACTTTAATAGATAGCAAAGAAGATTTCTTTTTGGCAACATGTTTTTACTATTTCATCACACGTTTTGCTTCCAGCACATCGAATTACCATGTATGTACTTGTTATAAGCATGATGCTTACATGGTAGCATGTGCTTCAAGGTGTATAGCTGTTATTTTTTTGTGTAATGTATGTATTTTAAAACAGCAGGGTTTTTTCAGGTAATGCTATCCATCATGCAAAAACACCAGTCATGGACGAATTATGTAGTGGACCAGGTTACACCACACTAGATGCCTCAGGTTTATCTGTTGGACTACCTGCTGGTCTCATGGGAAATAGTGAAGTTGGTCATTTAAACATTGGAGCTGGTCGTGTTGTTTACCAGGTATGCAAAAATGTAACTTGATTCTTTGCTTATACTTAATTTTGCTTATGTAGTATCCAAATGCATGTTCTTCATTTTCAGGATATTGTACGTATTAATATGACAATAAAAGAAAAAACGTTATTACAGAACGAGGTGTTTGTGAAAGCATGTGAGAGAGCACGAGATGGAAATGGCAGAATACATTTTCTTGGCTTGGTAAGACAATTTCCTTTTTTTAATATTAACATGAGAGTGCGTGATAAAAATGATTTGTTTTTTCTTTAGGTAAGTGATGGAGGAGTGCATTCCCATATTGATCATCTACTTGGTATGGTTGAACTCACGAAACAGTTGAATGTCCCAAAATGTTTTATTCAGTATTTTGCTGATGGTAGAGATACCAGACCAACAAGTGGAGGTATGTAGCTATGTCATGGTTTAATTGGAATTTTATTTTTTCAAATATTGACCAATTAATCACAGTAATTGGTATTACTTTTAATTTTAGTGACTTATGTTAAACAAGTACAGGATAGGCTGAAGGAATTATCATATGGTAGTATTGGCACAATAATGGGACGTTATTATGCCATGGACCGTGACAAACGACATGAGCGAATAAAAATTGCCTTTGAAGGCCTTACGCAAGGAATAGGCGAGAAAGTTAGTCCAGATGATGCCATTAAGGTATGAAAATATAATGCAGGTGTAACCATTCTTTTTTAAAAAAGAGTCATTAATTTTCAATGGTTTTAGATCTTTTGTGCATTTGATAGGAAGTAACTATAGTTTGCATCATATATTAACAGAAAATAGGTCACAGATAAAATGCTTTGTTTGGGGTGGTCTGAAAATAAATGTTTGGTTGATGAATATAATTTTTTTTAAATTTTAAGGCACTCACTTTTAAATCAGTTTAGGAAAAAACAATTCTTCTTATTTTTCTTTTAGATTTCTTTGTTTATTACATAAGCATGTTCTTTTTTTTTATATAGTTGATTGAGAGTCGGTATTCCTTAGAAGGTGACGCTAGACAAACTGATGAGTTTCTTAAACCAATTATATTGGATGAAAACGGTTTGATAAAAGGTAAAAACATAAAAATAATAGAGTTGCTGAATTAATGCCTCTTAGTATTTCTCATAAAACTTTTGGGCACATTTTTTGTTTCTTTAGATGGAGATACACTGGTATTTATTGACTATAGAGCTGACCGAATGAGACAGATTGTAGAGGCTGTTGGTATTGAAAGGCATTTTGATACAGCAGTTGTACCACAAAATCTGGTAATACTATTCAATTTAAAAATATTAGTATGTAAGAACTTCAACCCTTAGTTCAGTGTACCTCTTGGTAATAATTCTGTTTTTATTTTTGTGTATTATATTTTTGTTTCACTTTCAGCATATAGTATGCATGACAAAATACAAGGCAGAGTTTCCATTTCCTGTTTTATTTCCACCTGGTGAACCAAAGAATGTGTTGGCAGAAGTTCTTGCAACTAACAAGCTAAAACAGTACCACTGTGCAGGTAATGTCATGTATGATATGTCAATGTTTTGTTTGATTATTCACTTTATTTTTTCTGTATACACTTAAATTTATGTCAAAAAAATCAATTTATTTTTTTCACTTTATTCTTACAATGAAGGTTACAAATAGCATGGCATGACAGGTATTGAATTTCACAGCGTGAAAAAATGTTCCATTTCTACTGAAATATTTCTAAAACGGTTTAAATTTGGGAATAAATGCAGAAACATGTTTTTTAATTTGCTTAAATGCATTTCTATTGTGTAAAGAAGCATTTTTGTCATTAAGAAACAACTGTTATTAAACAGTAAAGAGTTTTATTAACTGCTCTTTGTAAAATAGTGTCTCGTACGAAATTTTTTCACAGGCAAATCTATTTTCTTTAATATTTACATAAGGGATAGCTAATACATTTTTTTAGGTGAAACCAGAAACCAGAAATCAATTGTGATCTTTCGTTGTGTAACAATGCTCTTCTTTTTCTAGAAACTGAAAAATACGCGCATGTGACTTTCTTTTTTAATGGCGGCAGAGAACAACAATTTGATATGGAGGATCGCAAACTTGTGCCTTCCCCAAAAGTTGCAACCTATGACTTACAACCTGAGATGAGTGCTGCTGGTGTTGGACAAGCTGTAAGCCTTATATTATGTTTGTCTCTGCAAAGTTTTATAGTCATGCTACAGACCTACAAATAGCAAATGCTCTTTATAAAGGTCAGGGAAACCCGTGGATTTATCTACAGGCTGCCAACTAGTCTGTGTGTTCAAAACGACTGCTTGCAGCTTTAATTTGCAATCCTTGCAGAACCTGTTTTTTACCGTGTTTGTTTTAGCCATTTACGCATAGTAGACCAATCACAAGGTTTAATTTTTGCTAATAACCAATCCAATCTCTTTGCGGTCTCAACATGCCAACAAAGGAAACATGTTACAATTTGGCTATGCTAACGAAGCAAGTGATGCGAAATTTGTAGGTTTCCTTTTGACCTTTTTCTTTTCTAAATACTCTAAATTTCTTTGTATTTTCACATGTTAAGATGAATGTATTATCATGTTTTTAGCCACATAAATTTTGATCACACTAATTTTAGGATTTTGGCTATGAATGTACCCCATGATCAGGGCTTTAGCTAGTTAGCAATATTTTTTGCTTAGTTTGATATAAATATGCACTTTATCCTAGTCAAGTTTATTCTTTTCTTGACCTGGTAGCTAAAGCAACAGAGATAGATTTGTGCCATGTAAACAAAAATTAAATATTGTTTTATGCTTAATGTTCACAGCTCTCTGAATAGTAAATTATTTGTGTTAAGGATGCAAGAAATAATAATAATGCGGGATATAAACTTCAGTGGATTTATGTGTTAATAAATAGTATATTTATTACATTTACATTTGCTTTGTTATAACTATTTTGATCACAAATGCGCCTGTTAGAATAGTAAGAATATACTTTGCCGATAGTAACTTGTGCACCTCCTCTCCATAGATGGTTGAAACAATCGAAACTGAAGTGTATCCTTTTGTCATGTGTAATTTTGCACCCCCAGACATGGTTGGCCACACTGGCAAATATGAGCCAGCTATTGTAGCATGTGAAGCAACTGGTAATTTTTTTCCGTTCTATGTGAAATTAAAACTTTCTTTAGGTGCAACTACAAAACCAACAAGATTAATTTTTTTTGCAAACTTTTTTTAAAAAGTTGACTTGAGCTAGTGATAACAACTGAGTCTTCAGATTAGTGCGTAAAATGCTGCTACATTGCTAATTCTATTTTTTTGTATTTTCAAGATGCTGCAATTGGGCGCATTCGAGATGCATGTATAAAGCATGGTTACACCTTAATGATAACAGCTGATCATGGCAATGTCGAACAGATGATTAGTTTACAGGGTGGGCCTCACACCGCTCATACAACTAACAGAGGTAAAACTTATAAGGATTGTAGTCTTACTGCTATGTAGCTTAAGTCCATTCCCTATATCAGAACGTCTGTACGGACCACGCTTTATATGTTCTATTTTATTAATAAAATGGCGTATATTTCACAGCATGGAAACGAGGCTATGTTTGCTAATAAAAATCTTAGCCTGGAGATAACAACCTGTAGGAAGTGTGCAGACTTCCATGATTTATTTGGCAGATAAGATTACGTCTGTAATGATACACATAAATTAATTTTGAGCAAACATTCCTTGTTTTCCTGAATTTTTAGATGATGTAGTTTTATTTTCGAAAAGAGACATTTATAAGCCATCATTGTAATGTGGGATTGTAGAGATATTTTTATTAAACCTTCGTTGCCTTTTAGTACCATTTTGTGTTACTGGTCGAAAATTTGCTAAATTTTCCCACAATGCAGCACTTTGTGATGTAGCTACTACTGTGCTGCAAGAAATGGGTGTGGCATTGCCAGAAGAAATGACTGGAAAACCATTACTTGAGTAAAGTACAGACGAGAATTATCATCACTAACACTATAGAATCTCATTATTATTTATAGCTCTCTATATTCTTTTAACTCTGTTATATTTATATCTTTAGCTTTATTTTTAACTTGAAATATTTTTTAGTTTTTTCGTGATCGAAGGAAGAGAAATATTTTTACACCAATAACTTGTAAGTGAACCTGTATGGTCAAATGAAGTTCAAAAGGCCAGTGATAAAACCAGCGTGACATATGCATTTATAGTTCCAATTTGATGTCATCACCATGCGATTATGTTTTTAGAAATAGTTTGGATAATTTATAATTTAGTTAATTTAGATAAACCGAATGATTTTTATGTTAGCATGATAATATGTTATGGTTATGAAAATTATGTAAAAATGAAATTAAAAAAAAGAAATTAGAACATTTTTGATTGACATCTTGTTATGCACCCTGTCATGTAAGTTGCATCCGCTAATTCGAATACCCAAGCTATGGAAAAATATGTTCAAATGAACGAATGTTCGAATCAAGCTACAATAAACTAAGACTGTCATAAAGCAAGGACCTAAAAAATTTGTTTGAAATAGCGGATGTTCGAATTATGATTCTTCGAATTAGCAGAAGTGTACTGTTTTTGGAAAATATCACTGATGCCCAATTGTGTATGTTTTTAAAAATCATTCTAGATAATTCAATTTATATATACACATAATACATTGAGCTACAGAAATAATACGATGGTTTTGTCAGAGAATGCAATGGATGATGTTGAACTTTCTTCTGATGATTCTTCAAATGAGGTTTGGTTAGATTGTTTGATTGCAAAATTTAAGTGATACGTTTTTATAATCATCACAAGTTTGAATGGTTGTGTGTATTTCTATTATTATTTTCTTTGTTTAGGAAACAGATCAGAAGGCGAAAAAAAGAAGACACAGAAAACTTCTGAAAGACATCGGTGTTACCATTGGAAAGAAAAGGTAATTTTAGATAAAAACAGACCAATGCAATGTAAAAAAGATAGCTTTTGTAATTTATGACAAAAGGGTGAAGAATATATACATTTTTTTTCGTAATAAAATTAGTCCTGCTTTGACACTTGCTATCACGTGATTTCAGTATTGATGTTTGTTATGACAGTAGACGGATTTTTCTGTGGGTGTTATTTTGCGAAGTTTGCTCACATTTTGAGATGGTATACATTTTTATCAGATGTTTTCATTGCATTCCATCACAGCAGATTTAACAAAAAATTATTTTTCTTTCAGGAAGTCGACCAGGAACGAACCCGGTAAAGAAGTTTCAGAATATGGTTGGTCGAATAGTCACGGTGAGGAACACTTCGTGTTTCATATATTGCAAATAAAATAAGTATGAAAAAAGTTCAATGTGATTTTTTTCTTAATTATGTGTAGATGCAAATAAGTTGGAACTTCATGAGTTGGTTAGTTCACTTTCATCAACTGCGCAACCTATTGCGAAAATCAAAAAGAAACTGGTATGTTTTTTAATTTAATAGCCCGCATTTTTTTATTAACTTTGCTAGTCTTTGGATCCGTTCATTAAGCATCTATTTATTTGCACGTTTAGAGAAAAATGGAAAACACGACGAAAGTATTGGAGAAGCCGCTTTCTAAACCAGAAACACAACGGGTTAGTATAATATTTTTTGTTGTTGCAGATTGAAATTATAACGAATTGTGTGATAACTTGAGAATGTCACTACTGCCATGGGTAAAAATTTATCATGCGTTGTCGTTGTTTGCTTTTTTTTGCTGTAAAAGTTTGACTGGTAACAATTTTATCGGTTTCCCAGTGATTTATACAAGTTTCTGTCATCATTTTAGGAAACACTAAATTAGTGAAGCTTCCGTCAATATCACTTCTTTCAATAATAGCATGATACTGAATTTTCCTTCCCTGTGCGTATCATTTCAAATTAAATTAATCATGGAATTTGAATTTTGGTGAAAGTTTTGATTTAAACATTTTTTAAGAACCATAAACAGAGTTGCCACGGCTCCTCAAAGGTCCTCAATTCTCCTCAATTTTAGTTTCCTCAAATATCCTCTAAATCAAATTTTTAACAACTCAAATAATCTCAAAACTATGGTAAAATACATAAAAATGCTACATGGGTACAGCAAAAAGCTCTTTACTCGTGACATTACCTTAATAATCTCCTCAATTATTCTCAATTTCTATAGAAGTTTATCGTTTTTATAGGTTGAGAGAACTGTGGCGTATAAAGATACTGCGAAGGAATTAGAAAAGTGGAATCCAATCATCCAGAAAACAGAGAGGTTTGCATTCTTTCATCAACTTTTCTATTGCTAATTTCATTTTGTATACTAGTACGCGTTCGATATTCGGCAAGTAACAAAATAAATGAAGGTGGAAAAGGCGAACCTTGGAAACCTAGTCGTTTAAATATAGAATTGTGAAATATGTTTGTGGGAAGTGTTCAAGGTTCCAAATAAGAATGAAATGCAAGTACCCCTACCGATAATTTCTCGCATGAAAAGCTATATTGTTGACGCGACGTAACGATATGGAGTTTAACAATTTTACTACAAAGGAATTTGATTTTTATTCTAGGCCGAACAACTTGTGTTTCCATTAAATCAGTACAAACCACCACCTGTGTCAACAAAAACATTGGTAACGAATTTCAAGGTTGGTAATCTGTCTTCTTTAATTCTTATTTACGAATAGATTAATGCAGTTTTTAAATGCATTGTGTCGACTACTTATAAAACGATAACGATAATACGTATTGTGAACACCATGTCTGTATGTAAAAGATGCGTTAAGGCTGCTAAACCTGTGTGTAACCGACATAATATTGAATAAAAACACTGGTAGCCTGTAGTGTGAGCTTGTTTTCCAAATAAGAAAGATTATATTTTCCCCTAGGGTCAGGACATGAAACCCTAATACTTCTTCTCTTACAGCCACAAAACGATCTCGAACGTGAAATCAGTGCTGTGTTGCAAGGTAGTAAACATTTGTTGGAACGGAAAGATAAAGAGCTAACAGAAGATGAAGAGAAGGCATTAAAAGCATTTGATCTACAAGACGCGTTAGAAAGAAGAAAAGAACTGCAAAAAACAAGAGCTTTGCAATCTTACTACGAAGCGAAATGTAGAAGAACGAAAAAGATTAAAAGTAAAAAGTATGCAAGTTTATCGTTAATGTGTCTTCTTAAATTTCTGCCGTAGAACATTGGCGTTATCAGATTTCTTGTTTCTCCTTCAATGTTGCGCCAATCATTATTTCGCCGATCAATGTTGCGCCAATCAATATTTCGCCGATCAATGTTGCGCCAATCACTTTTGCGCCAACAACAAAATCTAAGAATAAACAAGAATCAGTTAGGATGAAGACAACTTTGCACACAAGTTGATGATCTTGGCGGTTTCCTCTAACAATGAAAATGCTTGTAAAAATAAATTTTCTTGAATTTGAAATGGCTTTCACATGGTGATCACGCATAAAATCTTTTAAATGAGCTAAAAAATATGTTTGGGTCAGAAATAAAATTCTAAAATCTTAAAATTTTCTATCCTCTGAAATAGTTGTTTTTAATATTATTTGAAATTGTAGTCACCCAACACTTTAGGATGTTACTAAGGTTCGTTCTCTTTCTAGATACCATCGTATCCTGAAGAAAGAGCAACAAAAGGTTATGGAAAAAGTAGACTTGGAAACTTTGTCCAAAGAAAACCCCGAATTATTTCAATCTGAACTCGAAAAAGCTGAAAAGTTGAGAGCTTTGGTAAGTTGACCTTTTAAAGCTCGAGCTGCAAACGTGTTAGCGCACTCTAAAGGTCGCTTCACACTAAGGCGTTCTTGACATCTAGTATCTGCATTTGTATTAGATTTTTTTTCTTTTTTGTGTTTGGCAGTTGTGGGTTAAGACCATTTAACTTCAAAGCGTTCGCAGACAGATAATGTTTTAATCAACCAATAAAAATTCAGAAAATTCTACCATCTTTAATGTAATGGAAATTAAGCATATTGAGGCCTACGTTAAAACGCTAGGAATATTTGAAATAATGCCTTTAAATTACTGTTTAATTCAGTGCTTTTAGCGCCTTTAAATTACTGTTTAATTCAGTGCTTTTAGCGCATTTAAATTACTGTTTAATTCAGTGCTTTTAGCGCATTTGGGACTGTCTATTGAGCTAACGTGTGTGACAGTGCGCTGTTTTGACGCGAATTTGCTTTTTCAAACTACTGCTGGTAAAATTTAAAAGGAATGGAATTATAAAGCGTTGATTTGGATTAAATAATGATTTTGTGTACAGCATTTTGTGGATATTTCTTGTTTTTTCATGTTTCGTTTCATTTTGTTCGGTGTTTTTACGTATGTTTTTACAGGAAAGAGCAAATCTGAGACATCGCAACACATCGAAATGGGCGAAGAATTTAATAACGAAAGGGCGTAAAACAAAACAGGTGTGCATATATTTTATATCTATATTATAATACCCGTTTACGTCTGTGTGTCTGTCTGTTGGCTGCAGGTATTCCACCTATAAGAAAGTGCGCGACACGGTTTACCTGTACTAAGCGCTCAGCTTCTTATTTAAACCGAAGTTTTGATAGTATTTTTTGGAAAAAGGATATTAGGCCTATACAAATGCGCAACATGATTTGCTTATACTAAACGCTTAGCCCGATTGCGCAATTTTTTTTTGAACCTTCACGGGAACTTATTCTAATAATATTGCTGAGTGATTTTTTTAGCAGGGCAGTGGTAACGACAAGCTGTTTCCTGTGTTCTTATTTAAACCGAAGATGTGATGAAGCTTTTAAAAAAAGTGTGTTACGTCTATACGCATGTCGACGAGGTTTACCTGTACTAAGCGCTCAGCCTGGTATTAACGGCAGGCTATTTCCTGTGTTTCTACTTAAGTGTTACGATAAAGTTTTTTTGGGAAAGACTGTGACGCCTATGCGCATGTGCGACACAGTTTACCTTACTAAGCGATCAGCCTGGTGTCACGATTAATTTTATGGAAACATATTGCGCAAAATAAAAAAATGTTGGCCGCCTGTTTTTGCTATGACGAGTTTTTATTTCAGCTAAAGTTTCTGGAAAGTTATTTTTTGAAAAAAATATTAGACCTGGAACACTATAATGTTGTGAGCGTTTCACTTGATTTACGACATACTGCTTGCATACATGTACTAAAACGTTCCAGCTGGGTGTGTGGCACAGTTTATGGCTCTTATTAAGCACTCCTCCGGTCGTTTAACACCAGGTCACACAGTTACTTGTGGTTTAATATGGCGTTTCGACGCCTGTCCCCCCGGATGGTATTTAATACAACCCTAATATCATCGTGAACATGGAGGACATGTTTGTTCATAATTTAGGGGCATTGTTTTCTTAGTCTTGAGATTTTCAACTAACAAGGTAATTGGCTGGTGGGACACATACTTGTTGTCAAGAGTATTCTAAGAGGTAGATGATACCTCTGACCAGTCAAAAAGCTCGATCAATGCAATTTTCGATTATGCCAATAAGTCAAGTTTTTATCTTTCTTCATACAGCGCATGCATTGTCTCAGCAAGTGTGAAGAATTAAAAATTTTATGACAAAATTAAAATCGTTTTTTCTAGGAACAAGAGGTTGTACGCGAGCAACTACGTCTTAGCCGACAACTTACCGAGCATAAAACGATAGACGATAATGATAGCGAAGATTCCGACAACGAAAACACCACAGAGAACAATACGACATCAGAATTAAACCTGTTAGAAAATAAACTAGGTGAAGACAATCCATGGCTGCTTGGGAGTAACAAACTTAATCAAGATAACGAAGAAGAAAAAGGTATTCGTACTTCTTTTTAATTACAAAGCAAAAATGTGCATTTGTCAGATGTTACAGCGCTTGAAAGCGTCTCTAGTGTTGACAAGAAGTACAGTGGATACACTATCCCGAACTTTCTCTATCTCGAACACACATCTTAGTCCCTTTTGAGCACGTTTTAAGCTAATATTTTAAGCTAATATTTTGGTTCCTGCCCAGTCCGAGATAGAGAGAAAAAAATACAATGTATGTAGCGTAATACATTGATTTTTTTTGCGTAGCGATGTGTTTACCGAAAACAGTCCTCGCGTGTTCACCTAAGCGATATTTTGTTTTCGTAGAAAGCTCAACAAAATACAAAAAGTTAAAAGCCGTCGTGACGAAAGAATCAAAACAATTTCAGGAAGAACAGTCTGAGGAAGAGGATAAAAGCTCTGGGGAGGAGTGGGACAAAACAGAAGATGAGCAACCAAAGAAGAAGAAAACAATTAAGAAAAAGAAAAAGAAGAAGAACGCTAGTTCTAAAAATACTCAGGACTCAGATGATGGGATTGACTTTTTAACTGAAGAGATTAAAGTTAAAACGAAATTACATGAAAAAGAAACAAACAATAAAAGACCTACGAAGGAGGCTGATACGTTGCGATTTTTACGACAAGATAAAGACGTCATCGAACTTAACACACCGGAGGAGAGTAGCGACGACGACGACGTTGTGTATGATACCGAGCAAAGAATGAACATTCGTGAAGCGTTCGCCAATGATGACGTCATCGGCGATTTTGTTCAAGAAAAAAGCGATTTAGTGGAAAGTTCGAAACCTAAACCTGCTGATTTAACTTTACCTGGTTGGGGAGAGTGGGCGGGGGCTGGTCTTGTCGTGTCCAGTAAGAAGAAGAAGAAATTTACCAAGCCTGTCGGACCGGCGCCGAAAAGAAAAGACGACACGATGTCAAACGTTATAATTAACGAAATACGAAATAAAAAGTTAGCTCGACATCAGGTATGTAGCTGACATTCTATCCATGGAGTACAAAATATTTGCAATGTTTATTTTGCGATTTTTGACTTGGATTAGGAAACTAAATTTCTCGAAATAGCAACTCAAAGGTCTATCGTAATATAAAGTTCTTTAAAATTAACAAAACTATAGTCTATGCTTTTTTCACCTGTAGTACTAACTTGTTTCGGCTATACGTTGAGCCTTGATATATCACATCACAAATATAAACAGAATCACACGCAAAGTAGATGTTCGCTCATTTTTCATTCCAAAGTGGCAAAATGTCTTGGTAAATATCTTTAAGATTCAAGTCCTTGTTCTTGAATTGGGAAAAAGGGCACCCGGGTGACTTAGGAACACTTAAGGCTCCGTTTTAAATATTGTTAAGAAATGTCCTAATTGAAGTGTAAAAAACATTTTTTAATGATATTTTTACTTACAACACAGGTATCGGAAGTTCCGTTTCCCTATTCTAATAAAACTGAGTTTGAAAGAAGTATACGGCAACCGATTGGAGAGCATTGGAACACTCCGTCAGTATATGGTAAACTAACTGAGCCTCGTATTCGTACAACGCCTGGCGCTGTTATAGATCCTCTCAAGCCAGGGCGTAAATTGAAAAAGAAGCTGAAGAAACATTAATTTTAGAAATTATTATGTTCTAAATTTCCAACAGAATTGTGTTTCTCTCTTCGTTTCCATTTTTCCATGAGTTGTAATATTTGAACTTGGTGCAGGTGTTCACTTAGTCCGCATTCTGAACTTATGCAAATATAATCCATTTTTTCAATGGAATGTATAACAGGAAAACATTCGCTTTACAAATAAATACCAATCTTGTTTCCAGGGCTCCTTGTCTTATATATCAGGACTTTCTTCTCATCGCCCTATATAAATGGAGACAAAGAGTCCTGGGAATGAGTTTAAACAAACATGGAACCAAATGTAGTAGTTATAATAAAAACTATGTAACGAGTAAAAAAACAACGTTGGTGTGCCACTTTATGTGCTGTAAACTGTATAAACCATCCTCGCCCCATCTACCTTATCGGACAAAAAATGTCGGGAGAATATTTGTCACGTCTGTTCATCTTTGAGATTTGTTGTTTACGTTTTCTTCAGTAAAGCCTGATTCACACTTGCTTACGTCTGTGTCGTGAAGTACGCATGCGCATAGCAGATTTTTTAAGAGGAACGCAAGAGTGAAGCAAGAAAAACGCAAGTCGTTCACACTTGCACAAAAAACTTAAGCAATATGGATGATGAAGAAGCACTGATTCTGATTTTTATTTACTTTTTTTCTCTCCCATATCTGTTTCTTATGTTTCGGAACAATTTTTCAGCGTTACTGGCTAAAAAAAAAGTACATCAACATTATTGGAATATGCTTTGTACTTTACATATATCAATATAATAGATTCAACATTGAATTTTTTCGAGAAATCTTATATGCTAAAAATTAAGTATTTTTAAAAAAATTGCTTACAAGTTTGCTTCTTTGGCTACATCCTCTCGAGCAAGTTTTTTCTTGTTTATGATTTAACACGGGGTATTTTCTAACTGCTTCACTCAATTTTTGCTCTTTTTCAGTTGCGATAATTTTGACTTTATTGACTTATCTCAGTGAAATGATTTTTTTTTCAATTTTTTTTTTTCGAAAAATCTCTGCGTTTCTTGCGCACTTTGCGTTTTTGTGTTCACATTATAAAAATATGCCGCAAGAGTGAAGCAAGAGCAACGCAACGACGCAAGATATCAAAACATTTTGATATTCTTGCGTCGTTGCGTCGCTCTTGGGTCACTTACTTCATTCATGTTCACACAGTGCGCAAGATTGACGCAGACGCAGCGTAGACGCAAGTAAGTGTGAATCAGGCTTAAGACGGCAAAAAAACCTAAAAACAACTCATACTCAGCATTATAAAACAAAATTCGTGGGGAAAAATTTTCGTCACCACGCAAAAAGTATCTTCACTTGTGAGATTTTTCTTTATTCGATAACATGTTATGTTAACGTCTCGTAAGCGTATGATAGACATAGAATGTTCCTGGAGATGAAGTTGTGTCTAAAACGATTTGTTTGAAGCGAAGAAAAGTTTTTCATACCCCAGATATTTAAACTTTAGTTAAATCCTAAATCAACTAAGGAATTTAAAAGACGATCACACGCTTTTCGTAAGAATAGTATTCTTGGGTTTCAGTCTTCGCGTTCTTATAAATTCAATGCCTTGTGCCATAATTCTCAAATATATCAAAACAAGTTAAATCCGCCGGAACCGATTTTTATCAGCCAAGAATTAGTTATAGTATTTTGTTGTATTCTTTCAAATATATTTGCGTGTGGAATTTTTAATTTCATAACATCACGTTTTTCACTATATCAGCTGCCTATAATTAAAAAAGAAAAAAACGTTGCTGGGTTTTTAAATGAAGTTTTCAAAATAAAAAAGGGTAGTATTGTAACCTTGGCATTCGTTGTATAAGCCGAACAAGAAGCTGTGTAAAAAACCGAGGTAAAGAAACTGTTTTTTTTCAGACGTAATATACTAAAATATGACATGAAAAAATACACTACAATCGCGGACAAAATAAAAATCCCCTTTCCCCCATTTTTAATGTCCTCTCGGGTTGCCCAAAAGATACCGTTTTGATTAGAATAATTTTCACTGCATGAAGCATCTAACATTACGAACAACATAGATAAAACTTTCTTGTTATTAGACCCTAGTTTTAAAGTCTACAGGACCTAAAAAGACACCGCAGCAGGGTACGGGGTATATAGCCCCTTCAATTTTCTGCTAAGTATTTAAATGATATGATTGAAATTGACGAAAATAAATAGTTTATTCTTATATGTGTATTTTATTACGTGTATAACGCGATTGGAAACTTGGTTAAAAGATCTGGATACATTATTTAGGAATAACTTTAACGTTCATGTTATTTTCGTTCAGTTACAATAGCTAAATGTAAAAAAAAAAGATAAAAGATTAATAATATTAGACCGTCTTATTTTCCATTTTATGTAGGATTATTCTTAATTTATGTGTAAATCCCAGACAAATATCCTTATAAAAAATCGTGCTGCGTAAGAAAATGTAGTGAAATGAAAAATACAGAGATTACGTTTGTGTGAAACACATATATGAAAATAAAACAAAAAACAGTATTTTGATATATTAGTTTTAAATTTAGACAATTTTTCCCACAAGAATTTTATTATGAAGAAACTTTTGAAAAAAACTGTGACGTCATAAAGTAGTTATTTAAAAATGCATTAGCAAGAACGAGTTATCGAACACAGTTAATCAAGACTATTTTGCAACCTCGAACCCAGGGTATCTTGTATCTTTGGAACACGGGCACGGATATGTGAGAAAGATACAACAGGCCCTGAGGACGAGGTTGACTATTTTGTACTCCATGTTAACCTGGGTTCTAGTCTAGCAATTGTGGCTTGACAGGTTTTCATAACTCAACTTATAAAAAATTTTGCGAATTTTGTACATGCGCACGCAATCTGGTAGGTTAAAAGGCAGGACAACACAGGGTAAAAAAGCAGGACAACACAGGGTAAAAAGACTAATAAAGGAGGGACGAACGTGAAAATCTTTTTTTCTAAAGTATGGTAACAAAATACTTTAAAAATACCCTGGTATGAGTTTTATACCCAAATACCCAATTGTTTCATCCTACAGTCATCGCCGTTTACATACGACGCCCCCAGTCTCGCAGGAGTGACGTCACAAATTTGAATGTTTTTATCAGAAACCGTGGTGAGTAGTTTCGTTTTCAATTGCAAATGGCGTACACCGTGGAGAGATAAATAACAAGATTTTTCGGTTTCAATCAATTTTAGAGATTAATTACGTTAAAACTAAGTTAGTTCTTAAATCAAAATGTTGAGAAATTATTTTTCACGATGGTAGAATCTTTAACCTCGTCGCCCAGGGGTTTTTGGAGTTTTTTTTTTATAAAACTTGTTTTTACGAACACATGATTCTACTCCTTTTTTTAAAAAAAAACCGAAAAGGTTTCGCCAATTTAAAGCAAATACTTTTTTTTCTCATTATGTGGTCTCTTGGTTATATTTTTTCCCACTAAAATGCGCGCGCATGTCCATTATTCTGAACGCAAAAAAAAACCCCGCAGAAATCGCTTATTGACAGGCTGCAGAGTCGTTTCAACAAGGTGTTATATTACGTATATTGCTTAATTTTACCCCCTATCCTTGTTTACACATGCTTATTAACGTGGATGCCCTCCTCCCTCTCTGAATTTTATTATCAATCATGGTAGATCTGAAATAAGTTCAATGATATATTCTGAGTGATTGTGTTCTACCGGACCTTAATAAAACGCCATGGTGAATTATGTTAAAAAAACATGTAAAAAATTGTTAGCGTTCCTACAACAAGATCTTCTATTTTGCTAAAATAACGATATCAACAGCTGCGCTTTCATTTTCTTTAATTTTGTATTTTAATATTATCTGGGATAACAAGGCTTTCCCGTGACGACATTAAGGACGATACATCTTTCTTTCTGACTGTACCATTCCCGTCATCAAATCGACGTAAAATATTTGACGTTATAATACAACGTGAGCCGTCTGTTTATTGCCTCAAATTTTTAACGAGGTGTGAAAAGGGGAGGTGATATAATGTTAATAAGTGAGACTAGAAATTTCTATATTAGAATATTTTCTTCGGGATAGAGGGATTAATAAAACTGGTCAAGTTTATGTTAGTACGAACACGAACAGTTGAAGTTGGACACCTACGAAAGGTAATTTAAAGTTTCGAGCTAATAATTTTAACAGCTGGATTGGTGCATTTTAGGATTCTTTTTTACTTCAGTACAAGTGACAATGGTAAACATTACGCACAACTGTACGAATACAATACAAGCATCAGACGATCAAGCTGGTGACGCTGTATGGATCCTCACAAGTGCCTTTATCATCTTTACAATGCAAAGTGGATTTGGTCTGTTAGAAGCAGGTGAGACTTTTTTATAGCAGAGCTAGCTCGAGTAAGTTGAATATCGAGCTATTCGATCTTATTTCTATTTCCCCAATTTTTCTGCGTCCATTGTGAAAATATCACTAACGCTGTAAAATCTACCCGGTTATAAAACGATTAAAAAAAACTAGTGAAAAAAAATTGGGGGACAAGGTTGGATAAAACATTGTCCAACACCTCGAGAAACCCTGATTCAAGGTTGAGAAGTTGAATATATTTTACCATCCTCGTCCCCAGGGTTTGTTGCCTGATGTCAAAGCCGGTAGCGCTTACTTGACGGCTAAGAAAAAAAGTCCCCAGAGAGGAGGTTGTATATTTTACCTTTTTGCAAGCATTAAATCAACCACAGAAAAGGAACACTTCAACATCAAATTACCTGCTCCAAAATCACGGTCGAACTTTTTAACTTGATAGCCCAAACATTAATAATAGTTTTTCAATACTAACATGTATCTGTATTCAAATACCCGTACGTCTGTCTGCCTGTCACGCAAAATGGTAACCGCAGTGGTGAGACACACGAAATGCGGTAAATTAAGGACAGGCGAACCCGTGGATTTATCCACGGACCCCCGACTAGTTATTAACAATTTTTTTTTTTCGTTTGTGTATGAATTTTAGGAACTGTATCCTCAAAGAATGAGACCAATATTATGGTAAAAAACGCAATTGACGTCATATTTGGAGCGCTCGGATACTGGGTGTGCGGATTCGGTTTTAGTTTTGGCAATGTTGGACAATATGCAAACGGATTTTCTGGCTTCGGTTATTTTCTTACTGATTCATCCGATGAGAAAAATTTCGGACATGTATACGCGAAGTATTTTTTTCAACTTTCCTTCGCAACAACGGCCACGACAATAGTATCAGGCGCGATGGCTGAACGTACCAACTTAAAAGCTTACATTATTTTTTCGTCCGTTAATTTTTTGTCCTATGTATTTCCCGCTCATTGGGTTTGGGATAAACAAGGTTTCCTAAATCAGTTGAACGTGATTGATGTTGCTGGGTGTGGTCCGGTGCATATCGTTGGTGGAATGTGTGCGCTCGTGGCAACCTTAATGCTTAAACCAAGGTAAGTTCTACAACTTCTAGCTTGATTTTGTTAGCTTAATCGCACAAAATATTGCACTTTTAACTTTGAAAGGACGTCTGTTCCTTTTTTACATACGGAAGAGAGTCCCGAGGACAAGGCTATACGTGTGAACAGCAACATAATTATATGATGAAGAGAAAACACCTTTTTTTCGTAATGTGTTTTCTACTTACATAATAAAAACGAAGATAATACCAAAATTATAAAAAAAATTATACACAGGACTGGGATCTTTGTGAAAGGGAGTGAAGAAAGGCGAATGGCTTCACCAACAAATGTCGTTCTTGGAACATTTATGTTATGGTGGGGATGGCTTGGTTTCAACTGCGGTTCCACTTTTGGTGTGAGCGGTAGTAAGTCAGAACGCTTACTGTTTTGAGTAGTCTTATCATCTTTTTTGAAGTTTCAAAGAATAAAACAACCACCCTCGTTACCAGGGTTTTTTGCCTGTTTGATATGAGATCCGCCGTCATCTCTCATGTCAAAAAGGCAAAAAAACCTGGGGACGAGGGTGTAAAAGAACGTAATATCTACTTAGTTACAGTAATGCTTCGATTAAACGCCTACTTCTTCTAGACGCCCCTCTCGATTAACCATTATGCAAATGTTGATTATAACCGATAACAGAGGATCATAAATACCCATATGAAAATATGGGAGAAGGATATTGTCGATGCTGCACTAGTGCGAGTTAGCTCTTTAATAAAAAATATAGTGTATTCCATCGGTAGAAAAAAAGGAAAAAATAAATTTTTTTATTAAACGCCCCTCTTTTAAACGCCTCCCTCAAATAGACGCCCCCTTTAAAAAATTAAAAATTTAATAAACGCTCCGGGCGTTTATTCGAAGCATTAGGGTACTCACCTTTTTTCCTCTTATTCCATCGAGAGGTTAAAATTAACGCCACTGCCGTGCGTAATATGTACCACTGATGTAAATTTATACGAATATTATAATTTATATGTTGCGACAGTGTACGATAATAGAAAAGTAAGGAACTAAGCTCATCCTCTCATGTAAAACTTACAATATAGACATGTATAATTTGAACACCTGTGTAGATAAGTAAAGAGGTAAGAAAAGTTGATTCTTCCATCAGCTGTTTCAATGAGAACACTTTGTATCTTTACGTTAGCTAAATGGAAGCTTGCATCTCGGACTTCAGTGGCCACCATTAACGGATCGGTCGGTGGAGGGATGTGGTCCGTACTTTATTCTTATTGTCTTACAAAAAAGTATAATGGAAAATTAGATGTGGGAGAGTTTACAACTGGAATACTTGCGGGGTTGGTATCTATTACTGCAATCTGTGCTGTCTGCCGACCATGGGAAGCTCTACTAATTGGCTTTATTGGTGGAATACTTGCTTCTTATAGTAAGTGTGTGTCAAAAGATATCATACTGGTTTTACTTCCCTTACTTCTCTTCTAACATTAAGATTAGCGAGGGAATTTCTATTTAATTTTGATTAGAAGATATTAGTAACTACATCTGTTTTACTTATTTCCATTTTGCACACATGTTTATTACATGCGGTATGTTATCCAGGTTATCAGACAACTAAACCTCCCTTGGCCACCTCTTCAATGTAATGGCGCTTCCGAGAGCCAAAAAAAGACCAAAAGAAAGATTAATTAAGTATTCTTCTGCTTTTTCACAGGTAAAATCATATTGGAATATGCAGAAATCGATGATCCAGTTACATGTATTCCTGTGCACTTGGTTTGTGGTACATGGGGAATGTTGGCTGTTGGTTTGTTCTGTGAGAGAGAACTTACCACCGAGTTGAGTCAAAATTATGGAGTATTTAAAGGTGGACCGATAAAAGTGTTAGGTGTTCAGTGTCTTGCTATTTTGTGCATAGCTGCATGGGCTGCTTCGACCTGCTTTATTCAGGTATAATAATCCATCTCTTTAATAATAGCCGTCGTCTGTTGGTCTGTCTGTTACGGGAGCACGAATTGCGGTATATAAAGGACGGTCGACACCGTGGATTTTTCCACGGTAAATAAAGGACGGGCAAACCCGCGTATTTATCAACAAAGCTAATGACTAGTCTTTAATACTGCTTTAAAAGTCGGCGCACAAAAAATATTCACATGCTAGCTCAAGACAACAAAAACGGAAACGAACAAAGTTAGAACGTTCTATACGTTGTAAAGGTAATATACGATTATATAATAGGTCTTCTAACATCAGCATGCTGAAACCTTAAGTCCTACATATATGTTCGCATATTTATTTTTAAGGAGAAACAAATCATTCTTTACAGTGTAGTTTTAAAAGGATAAAATTATCTTTTTCAGCTTTATATAATTAACAAACTGATTCCAATACGAATGAACTATGAAGAAGAAAAATTGGGAGCTGATTACGTAGAACACGGAATCCCTTCTGTGAAATCTTCAACTAGTGATCATTCACAATCTCATTCGGATCAACACGCAGAAACGACCACTGACGTCGGAATATCAACCGATTGTTTGGATCGGGATTTCGGAACTATAAACGGGAATTACGACTCAATCGCTAATGGAACTGTAAACGGGAATTACGATTCAATCGCTAATGGAACTGTAAACCGAAATTACGAAATCGAGACATCATAACGTAGTTTAACGACGCATTGAAATTTTGGCATTTAATGTGTTCACGTTTTACAAATAAGCCCTTTAGAAAACATCAGCTTAACCCAAGCAAAGATCATTGTAAACGATATAAAAAGGCCGGTGCCGAAATTGCAGACTTGATATAAAATTGTCAACTATTCACTGTTGTTGTTGAGACGAATTTAGCATGAAAAGCGTTTTACAAATTTCATTAACATTTTTTAAATTTCCGAAGCCAATGTTTAAGCAAAACCTAAGCATATTGCTCAGCATAGGCCAATCCCTCAGATTTGCGTTTTTTTGATGTTCGAGGGTATTTTAGGAACAAAAAGTCTTTAAACTGTCTAAACTTGACCTGGTGTAATTATATCCTTAACTTTTGTGACTGCTATTTCATCTTACCCATTTAGCTCATAATAAGCATGACGTCAGCATACTTTAAGCTTGATTGTGTTTTTCGCAAAAGTATACCCCCGCCTGATTAACCCTATTAATTATCATATTAACCTAAAAAGTATTACCCACTTCATCTTTTATTTACAACATCTAATCCATTAAATACCTGACTATAACATTTTGGCATTTTTTATGACAATAACGAAAAATTTAAATGTCCCAAGTTATTTGTCGCCGATCTTAACTTTGAGTGACAAATTTTTGAGAAGTTCGAGATTAGGAGTGACGGGAGACGGGTTGTCTTCCCAAGATCATAGTAAAAAAAACCCGTGATTAACAATGATACCTTATTGGTTAAAAATGTGTCGGTTGAAAGCGGCGAAATATTTGACAGATGACGAAATATTTTTACCGACGAAATAAAAGTCCGACATATTTTTACCCGATAAGGTATTATCGGGTAAAAATCTTCTCTTTGAATATTGGTTAACCCCACCCCTTTCCTGTTTTACACTGTTTCATGTTCAGCTGCTTGATAAAAAACGTCAATTCTTCTGTGTGGTATGATAACCTGCACGCTTTTTTTACATTCCGACAGACCTTCTATTCCTCATTAAAGAAACATATGGCCGTTCTTTAAAAATTATCAACTGCAAAAAAGGAAGTATTTCTGACAAGAAACAGCTAAAAAAGAAAACATTTCAACTTTATATTTTTTTTAATTTTTTGTCACCAGGGTCAATCTTAAAATGGATTCGTAGTCGAGGATGGTGATAGACGAGTAGAAGAAAGCGTGAATTTAATTCCAACGAATCTTTGGAGTATAGCTCATGAACATTGAATTAAACTTAGGATCAAATACCTAAATTACCCTAGCTTTTTTAACATACCCAAATTAGCTACAAAACCTTCGAGAAGAAGCCAACGCCAATTCCTACATGGTACAAAGTCATTTGAGCAGTTATGAATAGCGTGGTGGAGTTAATGACATACTAAATGACCTAATAAATCTAATTTCAGTCGGTGTAAATAGCTTTCTTTACATAACAAAAAGTATTGTTTCAAAGGTTTGCATCATATTTTCGCTCATAAATACAACATCATCATCAAGAAGAACAGCGACATGTTTAAATTATCGGGTTCGTAACATGCTTCATAAAATATTTGCCGAATTTCCCCGATTTCGAGAAAAGACAATTTCCATGATTAGTAAAGATAAAATTTAACATTTGGACTTTATTGTGTGGGTATTTTGCAAAACAGTAAAGCAAAATAAATTAAATAATAATACTATAATACTTTTGAGACTATTTTTTTCTTGAGAATATTTTTTTTAATTTTTATGTCGAAAATTTTCCAGAAAGGTCCAGAAATTTCAGTGATTTAGTTTAAGTCTTTTTAAAGTAAATATTTAAAATCCGGTAAATACTGCCACTGCAGCGATTAGGTTCCGATTCTATATTCGGTATTCATAGTACCAATATTTCAGACATTTTACATCTTTGATCTAAAAAATGCAAGTTCCATCTTTAAATAATGCTCCGCAATCTGTGAGAAAAATGTTGCCACATGTCTGCTAATTTTGATTTCCGTCGCAACAAGTAGCAATTTCGGTTGTGCTGATTGTTGCTAAAGTCAGCATAACTCCTACAATATTTCGCGGGAGCTGACGTGAATTATTCTGTAATCCGGGCATGCTAGAAAGTGCGCATCCTAAACGCTGCTTAACATACCTTCGTATATAATAATTCTTGCAGCCTCCCAGTATTGGCGAGTTGAAGCTCCTTACTAACTTCAAAAAATACGTTGTGCCAGGATTTTTATCCATGACCGGGGTTGTTTTTTTTTGGAAATGATTTTTAGAATGCGGGCTTACTTAAATAGAGGGTTTATTAACTTAATGAATTGGCAACATGGTAGCTATGACAACTATTTATAATTTTTTTGATGTACTTTTACGCTTCAAATAGACGGCTTGGGCGGGTCTTATTAAACAGAATGCTTGGAAAATTTAATACAATAGGTAAAAATGTTTTCTCCTAAAATATGTTGTTTACTCGACTTTTGCCAACAGTGATAATTGTGATCCCGACACTTTTCCAAATTTAATAAACAGGGGGTTGTCTAAAAAAGTACGGGACGGGGGCGTTTGAAATCTTTTCGGAGAAAACATGATGTCGTAATATCAATTTAAGCACTCGGCAACTGCCAGGTTAAAAATTTAAAAATTTAAATAACCCAGGCTAATATGGATAATATCATTCTCGACACCAGAGCTCTTTGAGATAAACCTACAACCATCCACATAATCTTTGAGACAAACTAGAAATTCTATCAAAAAACCAGAATAGGCCGTTGACGCAAATGTCCATTTTTCCAACTGAGACTGTTTAAACATGTAAAAAGCTATAATTAGCCTATAGCAGCACTGTAAGGCTTTGTTCTAGCATCCTCTCCAAGACCGAAACCATACGTAACAAAAAACACAGGACAACAAACTCCAAAACGACCAGCTACCACAACAAGACCTCGACCTGACATGACAAAAAAGATTAAACTAACTGAGCAACAAAATACTAACAACTATCCACATACTACACATCATAGCCAAGAAAGAATCCATATGCCACACCACAGACCTCTCATAAGCACCAGACAACAACAGAGCCATTTCAACAATAGACGTAATTCCACTCCTACCCGTCCACCAACACATAACAATATACAAAACAGAACTACAAACAGACAAAAACCACAACCACTGCTTGACATCCACTTTGACCATAAGGAACGCAAGAAATACTCGGCCATGTGACTAAGCACAAGTAGAAATAGTAAGAAAAAAACAAAAAATAAAATTAATCAAAATAATTTCCTAAAACGACTAACTACAAATTTATCCTCTTACAAATTATCACATTTGGAGGAGAATATCCTTATCAAAGGATTAAAATTTATACCCACCACATCCACTTTTTTAATTGATCATTCACAACCCCTAAATAAATTTATAAGGTCTATGAGCCTAGGATATTACTTTCGCTCATGCAACTCAAGCCTAACAAGGCTTAAAAAATGGATGATGGATTACCATATCTTCTGTAAGGAACATCCCTCTCTCTCTCTTTCTAGGCCCCCGTCCCAACACGTTGTTTGCCTCGGAATCGCCGATATGGATCCCTCGACATTGGCACATACATCTTCGTTACCAATCGAATTAAAAAATGTGATGCAAAAAAGCTACTATCATGTTAGTAAAAATAAACAATGACGTAACAATAATGGTGGAATATTGTAAATCCAATCACCTACTGTTCGATAATGACGTTTGTTTTGCTATACCTGTATCAAATAAGTTATTACGACACTAGACAACAATACGATAACCCTATTAGGAAACACGTGGGAAACAGCAATATTGCAATTTTTATACTAAAACGACATGAGAATGTAACCTAGCTAACCGCCATCACTGTTGATGTTTTACTGAAGTAACCTACTGCGATACCGGCTGTATCCTTATGAAATAGAATGTATTACAAACAATTACCACTACCACGTGTTACGGATCAAATAAAATGGATATTATTCTATTTGTAACGAATTAACATGTTATGCATAATACTTGTATTATATAACACGACTGTCAATATAACTCCTGTTATTTCATCAATTTTTGATATCAAACCCCTTATGTTTTTAGTCTTATTTTCGATTTTAATTGCTCCTTTGGCTATTTTATTTCAGTTCGCCCGGCCCTTTGTTACGCACTTGGCCCTGAACAGACCCTACTCGCCGCGTAGTTCACCAATCAAAAAAATTTTTTTACTCCAGCAAATACAGCCAGCTCTGCGGTGGACCCGCGTTTCGAGAGTCCGTATACACGGGAGGGAAGGGTGTATGAGTACCTTCACCATTTCCTTTATCCCTTTACAGTGAAGACTAACGCTGTGCACATTTAACGGCTTTTAGAACTGTACATACACGCTAGCTCGGCCGTTAGCCTAGTTTTCTATTCATCCAGATTACCCCCAGGCGCGCGTGTTCCACGTCTCTAGCACTGCCCCTCTACCTTATATTCGCTACTCACAAACTGTACATTACGTCACTCACCCGAGGCGCAGTGGTGCTCTCAACCAATTAAAATCTCACCATTACAGGTGCCCTTCACCTACCAATTATATTTACCCATGAAATCACGTGACTCAGTCTTCTTTAGCAACGAGAAAGCACATTTTTCCCTTTCCTTTTTCACCTCGCTAATCATCGCACGTGGTTTGTTATCGATTACTTACAAAACCTGTTAATCATGGCCAACAAACAAATCGAGAAAGAAATATATAGAGGTAACCCTTCCGTTATAAACAGACCCTTCAAAATGACCGACCGCTTACGCCAGGTCGGGTTGTTTTGATTCTATCACGGATCAATTTCACTACCCGAGCAGAAAGCGGTATAAGAAACAAGGCCTGTGCGTCTGATGAAGCCCTTGTTTCTTAGGTCATCCCTTTACCCACACAACATCCTTTCTCTACATACGATACTTCGAATCCTCCACTGGAGATTAGGGACACCCAATCAAAAAACATAGCAGCACTGTAAGGCTTCGTTCTAGTGAACTTTTCGGTTTCACTAGTTGAATTCAGAATTTCCTAAGACACTAAGTCTTAAGTCGAAGCTAAAGCTGAAGTGCCGTGAGCCTGGAGGCAGTACGTCGAGTTTGAGAAGACTTGTGGTGCGAGTTTGGGAATTTTTTTTTGTCAAAAATCGAAACGTCTCAATATTTATGTGGGTGATTGTAGGTTTTAATCTCAAAGAGCTCTGGGGACGAGAATGGGATAATATATACCAGCAGGTTAAAAACACAATCTTTTCAAAGATTCTTTTTTTGTATTAAATAAATAGTAATATTATATTGCAAAACAGAGCGAGTGAAAGAGTGAGTGAAAGAGCGAGTGAAAGAGCGAGTGAAAGAGCGAGTGAAAGAGCGAGTGAAAGGTGAAATTTTTGTCAAATTTGAGCTTGGCGACTGTATAGCCACTTTGAGGCTGAAATCCTACCCTAATTGATGCTGATATGGAAAAGGGAGATGCTTATAAAAAAACATTCATTTTCATTTTCAAAATTCTGCTTTTTATATTCTGAAAGCTGTAGTAGAAATTAACCAGTAGCATTTCTTATATCAGAAATAATTTTTAAATAACGAGGCTAGAAATGGCTAAAAAATTAGAACAATGGCAAGGTTAAAATATTTTTTCTGACAGAAACATAATGATAGGAAAAAGCATCTTTTGAGGCAGGGTCACATTGAGAATAATTGGCTTGTATGTAAATGAACAGTAAAATAAATAAAAGTTCCTTAAAATATAAAAACAAAATTAGAACAATTTCCAACTGAACATCTAAAAACAATATAAAAACACCTCATAAACATTTTATGGTTTATATAAATATATGATGTTTGGTAGGGTGGTTGGCTGTTGGCTTAGAAGCAGCAGAGAAAAAAGAAAAACATAGTCCTATAAGTTTGCGAATTAGTGACTTGAAAATATTTTAAGGGAAACTGCTAATTAAAACCAGCAGTTGTATTATTTCAAAGTCAAGAAAGGCCGGTGTCAATTAAAAAATATTTGTTGAACTAATCTACATTAGGCGTCATAAAGACGAGTTACTGTTCATGATTACTATTTTGTCATTCTTCTCCACTCTGTACATAACATGGGGTCTAATACGGCGTCTAGATCGTATGGGCACAAGATGTGGTAGCACACAAAATTGCGGCCACAAATCACGAACAGACTCTCGAAACTTTTTTATACGCGTGTAATAAATTATAGGATTAAACGCGCCGTGGGCGTAAGATATCCATAAAAACGCGAGATAACCGCGTGTATTAATCCGGTCGTTAAACCCATTCAAAGCAAGATAGACATTCACTCCGCCAATGGGAACCGTACATACGATAAACACCAATGAGAGAAGAAGAATAGTCGTAGAGGTTCGTGTCTTGTAACTGTAATCGATAAAAAGTTTACCCTTCTTGTGCATGGCGGTGGGCGTAACGGGCGGGTGATTTTGAACACGAAAGCTGTTGCGACGTAGCTTTCTCAATATACAATGATAGATTACTACGAGCAGAAAAGACGGCACAAAAATAATTGCAGTACAATAAAAAATTGTGTAACTCGGATTAAATTGACTTTGTTCATTAAAATCTAAAAGACATTGAACAAATCCACATTTATAAACAAAACGTCCCCAACCAAAAACAGGCGGTAGTGATAATACAATAACAACGAGCCACGACAAAGCTATAAATGCTTTTGCTTTAGGTGGCGTCATGGTATCTCTTCGTTTTACAATGATAAAATAACGATCTATCGATATAACCAAAAGTACAAACACTTTCTCAGCATTTACCAAGCTGTACACGACTCCACTCAACTTACATATAACACTACCAAAGCGCCAGCTTTGCATATTTAACACAATGGCACTTAATGGTAAAGTAAACACACTTGTGACTACATCCGCCAGTGCCAAATTAGCCAAAAGTAAATTAATACCAGATCTCATCGCAGCTCGTCGATAAATTATACCAAAAATCAATAAATTACCAGAGAGCGAGAGAATAAAAACCAGTGCGAGAATAAGCGTCAGAAAAACACGCACACCTGTCGATGGGTATGAATATATATCATTTTCGGTATACTCTGTGAGATCAACAGATAGGTTTGATGTAGGAAATGATGGCATATGTGCAGTGTAGACTCACACGATTCATCTCTTGAACGATCTCATTAAACTTTTAATTCCGTCTTATAATTCTACACATTTTCTTCGCGTCTTATATACAATTAATTTTGTGGTGTAATTAGGTATTGTTCAACCAATCTATGATATAATTAAACGTTCATTAAGCTTTGAGGCGACTGACTCAATGCTTGCTTTTAGACGATAAAGGTTTATTCACAATGACAATATTATCAGTCGCGCAGTCCTCGGATTAACAAACAACATGGGGTATAGTTTGTCTTAAATGGATAAAAATATTTTTCGTAAGGATTTTTACAATTCTTATCTATAAGTAGTAGTAGTTATCGCACAGTGCCGAGAAAAATATCGGAAATATTTTTTCAGTTTTTTATGTTCTCGTTTACATATTTCACGAGCGCTTAGCCTACGAGAACAAAAACAAAACAAAAAAAACAACGTTAACTTATATACTGATATATTCGTATATATGCAAACAAAAGAATCATTGAACTGTAAATATTTATATGTTCGTTCGTTCCCGACAAGTTCTCGTTTTTCCAAAAAAATTTGTTGATTAACTTTACTCAACAAAACAGAAAAGAAATGTAATCTTTTTGTACTGTAGAATTGAAATCAAGTAAAAGTTGCACTCCTTCCTGAGTAAAAAATAAAAACCACATGATAGGAAACGATAACGATACTATTAAACAAATCCTTCCCTTGGCCCTCCACGTCGTTTACAAACACTCTGGCTTTCCTTTAATTAGTGCCCTCATTAAATTACTGAACTCTGAGGAGTCGCGCCAATTTACATTTTATCGAGTAGCACTACGGTTTATCGAATAGTAGGAGAAACAAAACAGTATTGTAATGGAAGTTCTTGATTTTGGCGCGCACTACTCTTTTCGGACGCAATTACTGTACTAGTTTTCAAAATTAACCAATTTTTAAACATAATAACCATAAAAAATTACTACAGATATAGTTTTTTAACCTTTCTCCATCTACATTATGATACCCGTAAAGTAGCAAGACGCACGCGATGCGGTATAAAAAGGACGGGCGAACCCGTGGATTTTTCCACGGGTTACCGACTAGTTGCACAATTAGCTAATGACACGATCCCCATTACAATAGGTAACATCGACGGAGATGAATAGTGTTTCTGAAAAAAAAATAACAAAAAAACAAAAACCAAAGCACACACCAAAGAAAAGAAAACAATGTCACACACTAAGAAAAGACAGCTGCTTGGACCTACCTGAAACTGCTAACGCTCTTCCCTAGTAGGTATAACAAAAAATACATTTTTAAAATCTCAAATGCGATAAGCTTTCACAAAGAAAAGCTAACAAAATAACAATAGAGATATTATATTAGATATTTTATCGTGCAACTCTCTATCTAAAAAGACAACTTATGGACATTAAAAACACACACGAAATTATTCATGACATATAAAGCATTCTTGTTATTCCACACTTCCTAAAAAAAAATTGCCAGGAAATACAAAACTTCACAGAAAAAAGACTATGCTCTAAAATTTAAACAAATTTAACTATCTTTTCATCTTAAAACTTCATTTCGTTTAAACATCGATACACGACACGATAAATAAATACACCAGGTAAACACTACAAAATTTAACAAACTTTCTTTCATCAAAAAACATTGAAAACTTTTTTTTAATATAACAACATTCACTTTTTTTTTCCTTTATTATCTATATTCTTTATTGTACGACCTTTCTTATCAAAACATTAACATCTCCACATATAGCATACAGCTGGAAAATTCGCCCCAGATTTCTCTTTTACTCTGCAAAAACAACAACAAAAATTATTAAAAATAACTTTATGATTCTTTTTTTTCTTTTTCTTCACTTATAAAACTTTTCTTTTAGCTGGAGAAAATAACAGACAATTCAAAAAAAAAAATCTTACGAAATAAAAATAGATTGTGAAAAAGCAGGTGCGATCACACGTTGAGACTAAAAGCTGAATCAACGAGACAAAAAGCTGACACAATGAGACAAATATCTAAACAAAAGTAAAGATAACAGCTTGGAGCATAACTTTTCCCCGTTTCGGTCCTCTCTTCCATTTTCTACTTTTCCTTACTTCTTCTTTCGCGCATGCGCACACTTCTTTCGGCACTCGCATATTCCCTCACATTTTGAACTACAATGAAATTGGTATCTTATGTGCTTCAGAAAAACAACATCGCAAGAAGCAGGATATGATACCCTAACACATTGCAATCAAAATAACTTTGCTTTAAACGATAAATAATTCATTCCAGTAGTAAAAAGAGAAAGAATATGCGACTGTTTTTCATTTTACAAGCATTCTGGTCTTTACACTTTGACGAGTAGAAGGTGTATTGTAAGATGAATTATTAAAGTTTTTGTATTGTTTGTTGGTTGAAAATAAACAGCAGCGTACTGAAAAAGCAAACAAAAGTCAACCTAATATTTTCAGACATAAAAGCAGCTAAAAACTTTATTTTGGAAGATAGATCAATAATCTCGTCTTTGTTGCATGTTTTTTTACAAGCATAAAGCTCATAAGCAAATCCATGGTTTAGATGGAGAAATTTTCTAAGCATATACTAAGCACATTGTTCAGCCTTTGTAAATCCTTCTGATGTGTGTGTGTGTGTTTTTAGACAGTATTAAAGCTTAATTAATACCACTACAGTGTCTAAAATTACTTTTGTGTAACTTTACATTTTGTGTCACCGTTTTATTTTCAAAGTTAAAAATAAGACTATTTCATCTTACCCATATAGCTCACAAGGCAACGTTTAAGTTTTTAATTTGTTTCTCTACTATGTAACCATAACGTTAGCATATACGCTAAGCATAATTGTGTTTTTCGCATAAACATTTCCCAACCCGATTTCGAATTTTCACTTGGTTATAAAAAATCAAACCAATTTAAGATCTAGAAAATTAAAGGGTTACGAATCGTAGTTTCCATGGGTTTCCTATTACAAAAATGTGCAGTAACAAAGCATTTCTTTTGAAGATAAAAAATTACATGCATTTGCAGCTATTTTATTTCTCCTTGCTTTAAATTCACCTACCACTTTCAAAATACGAGTCTTGCAAAAGAGAATATCCACACCACATCTGTTCCTTGATAAACAAAATGTATAAAATTCCTTCTTTTATTTCATTGCTGATTGTAAATAAAGTTAAATAATTTTTTTTGGTGTTGTTTTGAGATTGTGAAATATTTAAATGAAGATATGATTAGTGTTATAACAAGGTGTGCAAATATCGTGTCTCCTAAATAACTACTGCGTATTTGCATAATCTTTTATGTGAACACAACAAAACACGAATTTTTAAACAAGGTAACTGCCAAATGCTTTTTTAACAATTTCAAGGTTTTTAAGGTTTTATTTGACATTTTGGAGTGGTTTTCAAATTTTTTTATTATATATTTTTGCAATATTTGAATGCTCAAGAGAGCACACAGACACAAAAAAATAACTAATACGTTAATGCAAAAATAAACCCAATAAAGGCAGTACTGAACGTATACGGAATGTCTGGTTCCACCCAGTTTTATAAAAATGTTTCAATTTTAGTGATTAGGTGCAAGATTGAAGTGAATTCTCATAACAAAACAAAGTACATATAATTAAATGTAAAAAAGGTTGTTTGGGTTCCATATATACTTTGAGCTTTTTGCAAGAAATATCCTGGAAAATTGAGGACAGAAGAAAAAACGGGATACTCACAATAGAAGCTAGTGTTCATTATTAGTACACATGATACAAGAATTCGTAACTCATCCATTTTCCCCAAACAAACGCAAAGCCATACAGGCAATTTTCACTGACCCGAAATATGTTACAAAATAGATACAGAACTAGCTATAGCTAAAACTTTACACAAATGTTTTGTCAAACAGCTGCCTACTTCATTTCATATTTAACTTGGTAATAAAGTAACTTGGAACATATAGCTAGCTAAAACAAAAATGCTTAATTTTTTCAAGACAATATACTTTTGACAACATTCCATCCAGCAAAGAAGTACCATCTCTATAACAAAAACAAAACACATCTTACTTTAAATTATTAAAAATTGACTTGTATTGTAGCACCAGGATTTGATTTAATCTTTTCAAGTGACTCAGCGCATATTGAGGTTACTCATCACAATGTTTGCATTTACTTGGTCACTAAACCTGTTGGAAGCCATGTTGTAAGTAGAAAGAATCTTCTGGCATGGCTGACCAATATATTTAAAGCCTAAAAGCCTTATCAATACCTAGAAACAACTTTGATGAAGATTGGGAGCTATAAAGTTCAGTCTCACAGTCAAGCCCTCACAGAAGAACATACCATAGCTATAAATAGAAACAACTTTGATGGCTGATGTATGAAATCTTAACCCACAGTCAAACCCTTCAGACAGAACATACCAGAAAAAAATTTGACAGGGTAAGCGAACTATGAATTATAGTCACACAGTCAAACCCTGATAAAAAGCAAACCATAGTCATAAATCAAAAAAAATTGACAGCACATATAGAAAGAACATATAGCTATACATAGAAACAACTTTGACATCATTAGTGAGCTATTCAAAGCAACATGGATGGGGCAGGTGTTCTTTACAAGATTAATATACACACGTATTGTTTTTCTCAAGGCAAAGTTTTAAAAAAACTCTGGTTTACCATGAAGTAAAGATATCTCCATAGCACGTCAACCCGAGACCTCTAACTTAGCATTTTCATTTCTCTTTAAAATTTTAATACAAGCTTTGTAAATCATACAGCTTTAAAAAATATTTTTTGTTTTTGAATATTTTTTGACAGTGGCTAGATGCAGCATGATATGCTTATAAGAATTCTTTTAAAACAAAAAAAAGGCTATTGTGAAATAATATAAAAAAAAGTTTTCCACACACAATTTTGATACAACCACTCCAAAGTTTGTTTTAAAACAGAAGTCAATAAAAAATCATAAGATTGTAAGAAGTTAGAGCTCGTGAAAACTACTTTTTTTATTCTTTATTGCATCTATTATAATACCTGTATACGCCTGTATACGCCTGTCTGTCTATCACACAAAATGGTAACCACAGTAGCCTGACAATATTTTCAGGAAATAATGAAGAAAATTTGTATAGATAACACACTGACTGAAAAATCCATCCAAAAGAGGCTTACTGCCACTTTATTGCATTATCTACCCTCAATTCTTATTATGAATTCTTATTAGCTATTAGTAGAATAGACCACATTAAGAAACTAATAATTAAATTTTACAACTCCATAAGTACTCTTCACCTTTATATCATGTATTTTTGACTGATTTTAGTAAAGTGAATGACCATGTTTTGTTTTAGCATTGGTGATGACCTCCACATTGTTTTTTTCAAGTCTACTGTAAAATGCCACTTCTGGGTAGGACAGTCTATCTTGGAATGGTAACTTTTTACCCTATTGCAATCCTCGAATTATCCCTGTGATACACAAGGATAACACATAATGAAGTTATCTCACAAACGTGATATTTTTCTAAATAGTGCCCTGTAAGGAGTACACAAAAGCAATTTCAGTTGTCTTTTTGATGACCCAATTCTTTAAATAGTTATAAGAATTATATATATATACTGTAAATAAAGCAATTTTCCCAAATTTGTATAAAGCTACAGTTTAATTAAAGGACATAGGCCCCCCAAAAATATCTCATTTTTGGCTGGTCGCATCCAAGATTAGCCTAGTTAACTATGCTTTCTTCGAGGATATCAATTTCAGTTTCTCTCAAACGAAAGCTTAGACGCAAACAAATGTCAGAGCAAATCCATAAAATTTAAATCCACCTCATAGCAAACCCTGAATTACAATCAACCAATGAGCACAAAGTCGGCATGGTCACATCTTACCCTATCAAATAATAAAAAAATAAATAATATTTGTTTGGGTGAGTGAGTGAGTCCAATCTCAAAACAAAGGTTTTCCAGATATTGATTATGTGAGCAAAAATCAATAGAATTAACTAATTAAAAAATTCAGTCAGAATTCTGACGGCATAAAAATCGTTTGAGACAGAGAATATGTCCACCTTAACTATTCCAATTTCCTAGTGGTAAGAAAAATTATGCTGGGTCTCCTGGCTAACCCGAAGATGTAATTCATTGCAAATATAAATAAATATGCAATATTCTTAGATTAGTATGGCTTGGCGGCGATTCAACATGGGCAAGTGAATGTTAGCATAGCCCTGGGTTAACCCAAGCCAGGTGAGGGAAATTGGGGAGATGGCACACTGTGTGGGCCGTTGGATGTTGCCGGGAGTTGTCTAGTAGTAATTGGGTCTGCGTAGCTCAAAATGAGCATTAAATACTCTAGAACTCCCCATCTAAGCCATGGCTCCTCCTGGAAATAATAGACAGGGTATATATAACCCTCGATATTTGTGAGGCTAGCCATGTAAAATATGCACATCTATCTATCTATCTATCTAGTATCTCTATGTTATGTTTAGGATTATAAAATATTTTGTTCCTTTATTTAGATAAAGCATTTAATACATGTAAAAACAAAAATAGCTAATAAATTGAGACCTTCTCTGGTTAGCTACAATCAGGTACAATCATTCAAGTATTTGTAGAAAATGACTATTTTGATGTGATCTGTATATACCTGGTTAGCTATGAGTCTAACACTAAAGACATGGATGTGATCAGTGCATCTGCTATACCTTACCAAAGTGCTAACATACTTTCACAATCAGATATTATTTTTTGGTTTTAATTTAGAATTTGTGAGAAATTGGATAATGCCATCCACACAATCTTATCATAAAAAATCTTATGTAACTGAAACGATTTAAAAAACACCCTTTTTTGTAAATCATCTTATCCTAGAGATGAAAAAATAATCAAATATAAATATTCTTTACCTCCTTGTTTTCTTATCATTCTGCTACCACCCAAGTAAAAAAAACGGATCATATTTTTTGTTATCATGCGTACAGCTACCATCTTTTTTCATTTCAGTTTCGCTTTCATTTCTAAAATGCAAATGAAGAAGACCGCGCCCCCACCCCTCCAACAATAAAATAAGGTGGAGTACCCAAAAAGGGAAACTCACTGAAGTAGAAAAAAAGTAGAAAAAGCCTAAAGTAGGACCTTTTATAACTCTAAAAAGAAGTGCACATTTTTGCAACTTTTGCGAAATTGTTATAGTTTCGCTATTGTTTTGTGTCCGGAAAACATTTTCGACATTGACGTACAGCGTCTATTTTATATCACAAACATGAACGCCAGAAAAAAAGTTTCGTCATGGTTTTCAATACTACAGGCAAACTGGTAACAAGTTGAAAGCGACCGTTAAGAAGGTCATAAATAAGAAATCATCATACATGAATGAAAGACCATCATGAATGAAGAATCTTAGACACATAGTGAACCGATATACAAAAGGTGTGATCCGAGGGAAACTTCTAAAAGCGAACTTATAGTGTGCAACCTCGTCCCTAAGCCTCTTCTGCGCCCATATGCTTACAGAACGTCCGTCGGCATATCATCGGCTTTAAAGGAACCTATGAACGAGGTTGGTATAACGTAATTGCTAAGTTTTTTTATCTACTTAAAAAAATGACCTGCAATGAAGCTTCCTATCAACTCGTGGTCAGTATTGATGGGAAACAGACGCTTTTGGACCAATGTTTTTTTTAAGAAATTAGGTACCGTAAAAGATTGATTAAACCCCCACTCCCGAATAACTCCCCCCCTCCCGAATAAGCGCCCTCCCCAAACCCATTTTGACAAACAAGCCCCCACCCCCGAATAAGCCCCTATTGGAATTCACAGTAATTTCAGTATAGTTGATAGGGACTGAGAAAATACTACTATAAATAAACAATTGATTTAATGTATTTATTTCGCAGGTTGAGGTATTTATAAAACTCGTGGTTATAACATCCAGTTCAAAGTTGGGGTGTTTTTTTATTTTTTACAACTGGTAAACGAGACGGAAGACAACTCATTTATCCCAGATGCCGAGGAAATGATTGATGCGGCTCCTTTCTTAGAGACGATAGTAGACGAGGACAAAGAAGGCGATAACGATATTAAGATCGATTAGTGTTTGTCTTTATTACTTGTAGAAAGATATGTTGTGTTTATTAAAATCGTTGTTTTTATTTTTTACACACTAGATTTTTGCAAAATTTTATAAGTTCCCCTCCCCCCTCCCAAATAAGTCCACTCCCTCAAAACTTATTTAGACAAATAAGCCCCCGGGGGCTTACTCGATCATTAACGGCATCACTGGTTGTATTAAGATGAATAGTTTATTAAAATAGTCTATAGCCCATATGATGCGTGTTATATACATCACCATCATTGTGATCAATATTTTTATCAAAATTATCAAAAATATTTTTGGATTCGTTTTCTACACTAAGTTGAAAAATAAACACTTCAAAATTACATACAACGAGACGGGAGAGTTAATTTGTTGGCAAAGGTGATTTTTAAAATAGAAAGAAGAGATATGCCCTAATTTACTATGAATAAGAAACACAAAGAGATATGATATTTGTTTGCTTGAGTGAGGCCAATGTAATTAATCTTTAGATTTTGCGGGGTTGTTTAATGAAATCTTTGTCCAGTTTATATGACACTATGACAAATTTCTTTTCCTTTTTTAAAATAAGAATTTTAGTTGATGTTTAAACCTAAATTTTTACTGCAACACTGCGACAACAAGATATTTAAATCCTGCGAAGTTGCATGATTAAAAAAGGGCCTGCTAGTGATACTGTGAAAAACAACAATAAAATGTTTTCATGGATTTGTTTTTATACGTTGCATGCGCAATACAAAATTACATTTTTTTAAAGTTACGGTCTATGTCGTGGACATTCTTCTTTACATTTCACATCTTTGCCATACTTTGTTATGCCGTATGATTTTATGACTGCTTGATAAAGAGTCAAGCATTCTGCCTTCAAATCTCTGAAATCATCAAAGGTCTCACAGTCGTTCCATGTTTTTAAGGTTCGGATCACACCGTGTACTTCACACGCGACTCTATCAACATTCCGTATTACGACTTTCCCAAAAAAGTTTCTTTGACCGAAAACTGGAACGTGTGTGATCTCCATGTTGACATTTCCTGATTCGTTGACAAAGAGGTATTTCAAATCGTTTGTGAACTTTTGTAAAGTTTCTGTGATAACAACAGTGTCAGTGCCCTTTCCCAGGTCTAACTCAAAATCGGAATTTTTAGTAAACCCAGAATTTCTGGGAAAAATCAAGGCGTAGTCATCTAAATCAGTTCCAACAACGTTTGTGTTAAATGCAAAAGTAATTCGGTCTTGTCTTCTTCGCCATAAATCAACTTCTGTTACCATGGCATCATTGTCCGTTAAATCAAATATGGTACCTAACAAAGAAGGCATCGTGATGACGTGGATATTCTTAAGCAATAAATCATGACGCGGTAGTTGTACCTCGTCCGGATCGTCTTTACGACGTATCTTCAAAACCCATCCATACTTATTCGTCTTTATGTCTACTTTGTCATATACCAGTGTCAATGTAAATTTGTCCTGTCTGAATTTCATCCAAAACTCGCTACTAAGATATAAAACATTGAACCCCCGTCCCATATCAAGATAATAGTAAGACTCGACCTTATGTGGAGCACATAAACAAATCGATTTTGCTACTTTTAAGTTTCCGTCTAGTCTGGCGTTCATTTGTAAATAAAACACACCATTCCTAGGATGCGAATATATTTTCTGGAACTGTGCCGTTCTAGAAATGTCATCTAGACTAAGGGACTTAAATAACTTCACTGTTTTGGGCATATGCTTCGACCCGGCAAAAACAACACGACGAATCATTCGATAATCCACGTTTCCAAACGAAGATGTATTCCAGAACTTTCCATAAATTTCAAAAACAGCTTTCTTTTCTCTGTAAACTATGGCGTCACGAGTCACCACACGTGCATTAACTTCCAAATTGGGAGCATGAACTGACGAGTCTATGATACGATAGGATATTTTTTCCTGAGGGTCAAGCGTCTGCATAGTTTCATCGATTTGTATCACATAGGTGTTTCTACCGTCTTTGTTGACTACCGTCATATTATGATGTGCGTTTAATACGACTTTGTCGTTAAACGGTGACGTAGCTAACCAAGGAATCGGATCGATGTAGCCAGGACAGTATCGTTTATGGTTTAACCCTATATAGCAGATTAGCCCTCTTCCAGTTTGTGCGTGGTTTGCATAATATATCATTCCAGAAATCTTTTGACGCAAAAAAGCAAGGTTATTTTTCATGCCAGCGAAAGACAACACGGAAAGGGGTTCCTCTTTATCGGCTTGAAGTTTGATGTCGAATATATTTGTGATTGAACCTTCAACAAAATTTCCAACAATACCATTGATATTCACAGTGTTCCGTCCACCTCGTAGATTAATATTCACCTGTAAATATTCAAAACAAATTTAAGTATTCTTTAAGATTGGTATTTTATATCGAAAGATATGTTTAATTTTTCACAATTAAAGGTCAGCTTGGCTGTTTTAGACTTTTTTTTTAGATTTGTATCATTGAGACGGACGTGAAAAACGACTATGACGCAAAAACGCTAAATTAACATCGTCTGAATGTATGCGATGCAGCAACCTCGTCCTAGGACATGTTATAATATCAAAGCACAACAAGTCCTTGGGACGAGGTTGGTAATGCATTTCCAAAAAGGTGTGTTGTGCTATGTCAGAATAAAAGCAACATAAAAAGGACCAGCCGATAACCCATAGATCTTAGTTTGGTTTTTCGTTGCATCAGTAACACGATTATTAAATCGCGTAGAACCACATGACGGTTATTATCATAGAGAAAAAGCAAAACTTTCTAGTAAGAACTTCTATAACATCGACTCACTTTTTTCCCACTGGACAATCGACTGAGATCATGCAACACAATATGGTCATTTGCTGTTTGAACGGCAGTCCATAATGGCGGCAAAGTATCGATTTTGATCCCTCTAACTTTTTGATCGTCTTTATAATGGTTGCTTCGTATAATGATTGTTGTGCCACCGTACGTCATGTTGCTTATCATACCGTAAAAATCACTCTCATGAATAAGCTTTTGTTTTCCTCTCAGAGTGCTCCACCAACCATGATAGTCTTTCTTGTCTAAAATTCATAAGTTAAAATCTTGGATTAGTGAACAGAAATATCTTGAGAATATAGACCATAAATATAAAAAGTCAATTTGCGAAGTGAATTTTTTTATATGTCGCTTTATTTAAACAGATTGACGAGTGCTATTGCGCATGTGCAGTTATCATACCTTTGACGTAAAAAGGTGGCTCCACATAGAAGCTTCTTGAATACCGTAAAGGCATTCGAGAACTAATTTTCACGAACTTTCCACGTTCTAGTATTTCGCGAGAATTAAATTGTGATTTTCGCAAAAACAGAATTTTAATAACGTTTTTAGAGCGCATTTTTGTAAAAGCATTATTATTATTGAATTATTATTATTGAAATTTATTTACCCAGGATAGCTTTTCAGTTCCTATTGCTACTGCTATCAACGAGGGCCATGCGAAGGGGGTCCTAGTGCATTTAAACCTCCCATTTGAGCTACGAAAGTCGTGCAAGCACAACAAACGCTCAACTAGACAACCGCCTAAGATACCAATCCTACTCTCATGCTGAACACTAAACAGAAAGTATAGATTCACAATTTTATAGTCTCTGGCAAGAATCGACGGGGCACAAACCCAAGACCTTCCGCACTAGAAGCGAACGCTCTAGCACTACCATTGGGATTAAGATAAAGACTACTAAAGCAGCAATTCCCATATCAAATATGTAAGTGCTAGATAAATCAGAAAAAGAAGTAAATAAATAAACAAATAAATATATAAAATCTAATTTTCGCAAGATTGACAAAAATTCGTAAAACTTGTAAAAATTAATTCCCGCGATAAATACTTCCTCAAAAGGTTTTAGCGATAAACTTTTATTTATTATACAAGTGTTCTATATCAGAAGATTGAATCCGAGAGTCACTTGCAAGCAAAATAAAACATATATACCATCAAAGAGATATAATAAAAGAATCTTTATTATAACACCGTATACCTCTGTCACGCAAAATGGCACCACAAGTTGCGAGACGCACGCAATACGGTATAAAATGGACAGACAAACCAGTTGATTTTTCCACGATTTTACGTGGAATAAAACGTAACTAGCCTATGTACTCACCAATATATCTCTTTTCTCCTATCGCAATGCACCGTGGGAATCCTTTTACTTTTGGGCATGTTCCAAATGCTGTGTATTCAAAGTTTCGTTTTGTTTTTATATTTTGATAGTCAAAAGTCAGTGGAGAAGTCGGTCGCAATCCTTTAATGTCATACATCGAGCCTTGATTGTTCTCGAACAGCCAGTCTAATTTGCGTTTGTATACATTAACAGCTGGCATGTAGGCGAAATCTTTGCGTAGCTCTTCGATTGAAAGCATGCCATATCTTTCGTATTCAGCTACGTTCTGATCTAAATCTCCCTGTGGATCAGGTTTAAAAATATTTATGATGCAAGCGATACCTCCTATAAAGTAAATAAGCAAATAACCGAAAAAGGAATGGGAACGAGCATGAATATTTACTACCTTGTAGGCGCTGGGAACGAGGTTATGCTAATACCTATCGGTGGGGAAAAAGTAGAATTAATTTTAGTCAGGAAAAACAATTTCTCTCAACTTTAAAAGCAATCAATTCACCCCGACTATATTTCGCGAGTCACAGTCTAGTCAAAGTCACTTATTAATATTTGCAAAGAAGTAAATTTAATAAGTTACGATTTTTTCGGGCTTTTCAGAACCGAGCTCGGTTTTTATTTATAGCCTCTACTTCTTTTTTTTAGTTATACAGTTTTGCTACTCTCAAGTAGATATACATTAAAACGTACCTAAAATTGCCCCTACAACAGTTCCAATTGGACCCAGCGCACTACCTGTGGCTGCCAGTGCACCAACGATTGAAAACAAACTACCAGCAATCGCGATGCTAGATTCCACAATGGTGTCCACATCTCCTGTTTTCGCAGCGCGTCCCAACTCGAAACTTGAGTAGCCTATCGCCAGAAAATCAATCACCCCGGCTGCTTTAATGAGTTTTAAAGGGTTGTATGTTTTTAACGATTTCGCGGTGCCTGATAACGCATTCCATACTTTTGGTGAGCTAGTCTTCAATGAGGACGCGCCATTTTTAAAAGCTGTGGCTACTTTGCCTTTAAATTTTGACAGGTGTTTACCAATGTTTTTAATTCGGTTCGGCAATTTATCAGGGATTTCCGTCAAAAAGTTCGACACGTGTTTGTTCATGGCTTTAATCGCATCCCTTACTGGTGCCATCTTTAAATTATTTTCATTCATAACGACTCCGCTGATCAGCTCTCCTGCTGGTTGGACAGTACCCGGTATGTCAATCAAACACAATACCGTCACAAACTCCACCAGGTCTTCCCTAGCTTCTTCCAGTTTTCCTTCCCTCACCTTATCCAATGCTTCACCAACAGCTACCGACTCGCCGTATGTATCTGCAGTCCCAAAGCCAATCCCAGCGGTGCTTGTTATTATTTCTACATTGTCTTTCGCATTGATAATACCTTTTGAAAGTTTTGTTAAAGTCGATTTGCTAAACCGTACACTTTCAACTGACTGTGAAGCGACCAGAAGAAGAAGCATGCAAGTCAACGAAAACATTTTGAAGAAACTTCTAGAAAAAATAAGTAAATAATTAAAAACTAAACGTTGTGAGAAGACACATCTTATAGTGGTACATCAACCCTATTCCCAGGGCATTTTGCCTTTATAATAATTATGTTACTTAATATTGGCCTCTCCGTAATAATGGCCCAAGGCCTAAGATACTCTAGGGTCTAGGATGCTAATACATGTATAGCTAGCGTTAATCTAAATGTTTCCTATAGAAGTTCATCATATTGAAACAGGAAGTTGAATTAAAAACTGTCTGTTACAATAAAGAGGTACTGTAAAACTTTCGATTAAAATCTTGATAAGCGCATGTCTCTTAAGGTGGAGGGGGCGGGCGCTTATTTAAAAGAGGCTTATAAAATTACCGTATTTGCTGTTATTATTCCCGCTGCGAGATTGACGTTTCAACCTTAGAAATAAAGGCAAGTTTACCAGAGAGGTGAGAATCACAAAATTATACCTTCCCCATGGAAAAACGCAACTTTTACAATATTTAATTGAAATTCTAACATGGCATTCAAAATTGTTGCAAGTTTATATTGACACATATATGTGGCGGAAATATTGTAGAAAGAACATAGGTACGTTACAAATTTGTTAAACACGAGTCTGCTTTTCTGCTCTAATCCTATAGCGAGAAGACAATCAAGCAAAAGGTTAAATCTGTCCTTCAATATCACACCTTCATTCCGGAATAAACAACCTTGTGTAGTTGGTCGCACCGCTGTCTTGCAGGTCACCATTAAAAAAAATAATTGCATGCCTTAACTTACCTTACATAACTTCCACTTGTCCAAATCAAAAAAAAATTGTCCGATTCAAATAATTAGACTGCGTGGTAAACGCCTTTTATATTGGTAAAAAATAAAAGATCTGGGGTCCAATATTGTACACACGTGAACAAACACTACGCAAGCACGCCCCGTACGATGAGACAATATTTATTTTGAAACGGGTGTGACCACAAAAGCACACCTGTTCAGTCTATTGACATCTACTCGACCACGCGAGTGGCAGGTAAACTCGAAATATCTAAGCAATTGGAGTACGTGATGTGTGATAAAGGAGATGAAAAAAAGACAGCAACTTCGTCACAAGTGCTGTCTTTTATTTCTACGACTAAGCCTAAACACTCGTCTTAAAAAGAGACAGGAGGATCTGGGTATAAGGTTCCACATACGTGGATGAATCACGAAACGTTGGTGTATGAATTTTGAATCACATTTGGTACAAAGGAGATTGATAAACGCGATTTATCTCGCAAACTTAAATGTTCCAAGAAGAAACCTTTTTATTTTTTTAGTCACAGACTTTCAGCATTTTACATTCACTCAAAACACTTTTCATCCCCCCCCCCTGAGAGATGTGAATTTTTTATCTTATTCCCGAAAATATATTTAAAGTCTTGCCTTATTGTAGCCTTGAAAAGGCCTTTAAAATTATTATACAGAATCGCAAATAGATACAAATATATCGTAATAATTCATTTTGTAAAATACATGATAGGGCGTCGATGCGCGAAAATGTCTTCTGCAATCGTTTTGAACACCACAGTATTTGTCATTAAAAAGTAGCGCCGTAGATTAGTGGTTATAGCTCTCGTACTCTGTGCGGGAGACCGGGGTTCGATTCCTCTTGACGGCGATTCAACATGGGCGAGTGAATGTTACCATAGCCCCGGGTTAACCCAAGCCATGTGAGGGAAATTGGGCAGATGGCTCACTGTGTGGGCCGTTGGATGTTGCCGGAGTTGTCTAGTAGAGCGCGGGCCCTAATTGGGTTTGCGTAGCTCAAAATGAGCATTAAATACTCTAGGACTCTCCATCTAAGCCATGGCCCCTCCTGGAAATAATAGACAGGGTATATCCCTCGATATTTGTGAGGCTAGCCATCTAAAATATGCACATCTATCTATCTATCTAAAAGAAGCAATGCCTAAACAATTTTTTTTCTTCTTTGACATGGACGGTCTTTAGTAACGTCAACAAATTTTGCAACCTTGATCTCCTAACTGCTCATTAGAACCACATATTTTCTTGTGTTCATACCAACCTTGCTTGTAATAACGAAAGGGCAAGGGATCACAGGTGATTAAAAATATTTGGTTATTCACAAGCGTTGCCCTGGTTTTATCAGGGGCCAAACGTCTGGGGAAAAAAAAAGGTTAATTATTTATTTCGGCCACCGTTTTAAGCTTTACATAGTAACAAAAGTCAGACATAGAACAAATCAGCTATAATTGACAATGAAGAAATTGTTCCGTATTCGCTCACATTCACTCAAGGTTTACATCATGTAGGAAATTACTCAATCACGTTCTACGGGTTGCTATTGTTCCTTTTAAAATATGCATGTCAATTAAAAGCTTTAAGGCAATTTCTTTTTGCATTTTAGGAAAAAAAAACTACCAACATAACAGCACAACTTTGCTCCACCTTTGAGAACAAAACTAAGCAAAACATTCAACTGCTACTTCACCAGTGATCAACAAAATGTATGTTCACAATTGTCAAAAGAAAACTCCTAAACCGAACTGTTAAACCTGCAATGATTAACAAAACAGCACAGCTAATTTCGAATTTCGCCATCACAAGTAATTGGCTGTTTTGATATCAAACAAATTTCGCAAGTAGTTAGCTGTTTTTAAAGTTGCACATTTCGAACTTGTCAATATTCACAGCTGGTTATTTGGTTAAACTCACTCTTGAATCATGCTAATTGTCTTTGTGGAATTTCGCGACCTTTGTGGACCCCGACGATGGATTATTTTGTGTTGCGAACGCGATAGAGAATGCCATTAGTAACTTTTAAGCGCTGTCTACATGGCCTACGTGTGCGCAAAAGTAGCGTGCCTGCTGTAGAGTATTGACCGTTCAAATATTTTCGTTACGTTTGAAAAATAACGAAAAACCCTGCTTTATTTTCATCAACTTTGTTCACGAATGAGGATTTTGACAGAGAGTTAAATTTAAAAAACATTGCACCAATCATTAAACCTCCTAAAAAATAATTTTAACAGGCTTTAAAATTTTGAGCACTGTAGTTTCGCAAAAGTTAAAAGTTAAAAATAGTCCAAATTTCGATTTAAGCCTTTTCTTAATTTCAGTGTCTCAAGATCTACACAGAAGTCCAAATGGGTTAATTTTGATCATTCTATTTAACTAAAAATTCATATGTGAATATATATTATAAATATGGTATGTTACAAATTGTTACTTATTCGTAAAGTTTGGATAGAACATTTTTACAGGAAAACACCACAAAGTAACTTCATGATACAGAAACCGCTTTTTAAAAAAATATAAAAAAAAATTATCTACTCCACCGGCTGGGTGGTAGACGAGAGTACAGGGTATTCGATCCAATTAGTCAGGGTTCCACTCTATCAAAATTCACGTAACGAGAACTTACATGAAGATCAAAAGGAAATTACATAAAAGTTCAAAGAATTAAAAAGAATCTATTTTTTTGAGATTTGAGGATCTTTTGAAAACTGCGCATGTTACAGAACAGCAGTTCTGTTTTTAGCAAGGATTTTTTTAAAGAACAAAAAACATTAAACATATTATATTATACATATAAAATATACTATACTATTTTGTGACGACGCAAAAATTTTCATTTTTTGAATTTAAAAACAGAAAGGGGCGTAAAAAATGATTTCACTCAGGGTACTGGACCAGCATTTTTTTAGTTATTAGCATATATTTTTTAATTTTTCGGTTTTAGGTCAACAACAATCGGCAGATTAACTGGTTTGTATCTCAGCGTACACGTCGATGCGTTGACGAAGGTAGTGTGGTCGTCTCTCCATACACCATATCCTAAAATAAAACATGCGAATCGAAATCTGTGCTCAACTTATGTGTGAAATTGCCTGGTGAACAGGAAAAACGATTTTATTTACTTTTGATAAGAGAAACCTTTTGGCCTCTTTCGCGATAGTTTTTTTAGTAAAATCTAGTATTTTCAGCTATTGATTTTTTTTTTTTTTTTAGAAATGGATTTAAGGGGTGCAAAAAGATATGTCAGCTTTATTCTGAAGGAAAGAGAATTTTCTGCTTAAATTTGTCCTGTAAAAAAGAGGAGTTATTTAATCAATAATTTTAATCGGCAATTTTTCGCGTAATTACAAAATTGTGTACACGCGGAATGTTCGCAAACATAAACACAAAATTTTACGGGTGAATCACAAATAGATTATTTTCTTTAAAGGAGAACTAACGATTGATAACAAGTTGTGCTTAAAATATTCATTATAATGTGAATTATTAACTGTATATATTTGTGAGCTTTGGTTTACGAGATATTTAAGGTCAAAGTAGTCATACGGTCGCCGCCATGAGTGTCGATTAGGACTTTCTGTTCGGTAAAATAATAACTTGTGTGACGTAGTCCGCGGGGATGTAAACAAACGCATTCTGAATAAACGAAGCGAGGCAAGGCTAAACTGTGGCTCATGTGATTGTCTAAAATTTTTTACGCCATGTTGTTTTCGTGATATGTAAGAAAGTTTTTATCACATAAAAACATATATGTAGTTTTTTTCGTTAGTTCTCCTTTGACATTTTGTTAGTTGTAGTCGAAGAAAACACCTTTGTATTCATTTCGCTAAAATTATTACCCACAAAAAGAATTTCAACCCATCGACGTCACTCGCGAAAATTAGTACTGGACTATGGTGTTATGATATGCATGGTTAACTAACCTTCATGAATGTGCCCAAACACATGTAACCTTGGTCTAACTCTCTGTTGAATAGTAGACAACAATTCTGCGCAGCCTGCTCTTAATCCGGATGAACATAAATCACCATATCCTAAGGGAGGTCCATGTGTGATCAATACATCTGTATCGTCTGGTATAAGATTCCACTTTTCTAAGCATTTTTCTCCTCGCGGTAAATTATAAGCCCAACCATGAAATTCTGGCTGCCTATAAAAATGGAATTTATTAAGCATGAAAAAATGGAATTCGGTTCAATAAAAATGGTAAACTGTACATAACACTTTTAATCATCTTCTATGAAGCTATTTGTATCCCTTGTATCAGAGTTTCTATTTTGTTATTAAATATATACCACCACCTTTCCATAATATATATATATAGCTTTACATTTAGACGCACCCTTAGGGTGAATCACTTAAATATGTGTTACGTACGTTCTATCATCGTACATAACACAAATTCGACCATACAAGGCAGAAGAGTTGATGACGAACTAAACAAAATTTACTTAATACTTAATTAATAGGTATATTTCCCGGGTTTATAAAACTCCATTTTTACTTATTAATTGTACCTTTTCAGTAAAAAGAATCAGCTAAAAGAAAGGTTGGTAAAATGTTTAGTCAGCTTAGTCAGTTTAGTCAAAATGAATCGTTAGCACAAAATTTGGTCCCTTCTTACTGACATACATTTACATACACATCCATTTTTACAAACATAGTCGGGATAATTTTCAGAAAAACTAATGGAAAACAATTAGTTTTCACAAAAGAACAAAATGGATAACAATCATACAAGAAAACTTACAAATTCTCTGTTCACATAACAATTGTAACTCAAAATTTAAATTGAGAATATGCAGCCTTTTTATCCTCTTATCATTTTGAGGCGTTTTTGGTTTATGCACTAAAAAAGTATAAGCAAAGAATTGACTAAAAAAGTCAATAGCTAAAGAAAATGGTCAATGAAAATATTAGTCATTGAACCAAAATTTGGAAACTTTTTGCTGACTTTTTTTTACCAATAAGATATTCTATTTCAAATCCCTTGAATATTTAGTTTTAGTTTGGTATGCAATTTCGCGAATTAGAGCAATTTTAAGAATTTTGCAAGAATCGTAAAAATTGAACTTGTGAAATCTAATACCTTATATATATAGCTTGAATATATAGCTGGAAGATGTTTTATATTACTATGAAATATGGTCCCTACCACGGAGAACCATATATCTTGAATCCCATAACTTCAACTGCCTCATCTTCAATGTAGGTACAATTTGTTAATTTCTTTTTCATATCTGCATGACTTACGATTTTGCTTTCTTCATCTAATAAGTAGTCCTTTGCAGGCGCTCCGTATGGGTCAAATGTTATTTCGTGGTTTCCACATATGACTATCACATGTTTAAACTTGTGTTTAATTTTCCCCATATAATCATTAAAATTGTCTATTTCTTTCGGTTTACCAACTTTGCTGAAATCACCACCATGGATAAGAACATCTCCATCAGGGAGTTCTATTTCATGACCATGTGTATCTGATATCAACACAAATCTGACGTGATCTTGTTTCTTTTCACATTTTATGTCTGTAAATTGATTCACTGGAAGTTTTCGTTGTGGCTGTTTTACCATTAACTGTTGCCATAGTAACGTTGGTTCCTTTGTTAACTTATTTACAATGATTCTACTTTTAGTAGACATTTTTTATCTTTCTAAAAAATCATAGTAAAGCCTTAATTTATACTCTAGAGCCAGATGGAAAGAGAATTGGACAATACCTTAATGGAATATATTTTCGTGAGAATTAGATAGTTTCAATAAAATTCAAGAGAATTTATTTTTGCAAATAGCAAATTTCAGCAATCGCCAATTGCCAAGGTAAATGTAAGGTAAATCTTGCTTGCCTTAGCAATTTCTTGATGAAGCATATTTTTCCATTTAGTTAAATTTGATTCAGCAACACTCATTGGTTTACAAATTGCAAAAAATAATATTAAATAAAAATGAATTGTTCAGCAAGGATACTGTGAAATGTAAATGATAAATCAATCTGATTTATCAACAAGTATTTTGTTGGTTAGCAATTACAATATGGTTGATCACTTATTTTTAAGGGGATATTCAGTCACTACATAGCCCCATACAGACTTTGGGAAAAATTTGTTAAGAAAAGTGGCAAAATTGTTATTCAGTGACAAAATCTTTTCCTGGCAAATGATTTTACCCAATCAATTACTTGCCAACAAACCCCTAACAAAATAGAGTTCTGAAACCTATATATATAACTGTTGTTTCCTTTACCTGGTTAAAAAACTTTCATCTACCAAGGAAAAATATCACTTGTTTTAATGAATGACTGAATAAAAAAGGGTAAAAAAGTGAAGAAAAAAATTCAGTCTAACAGGGAGAAAGGAATGAAATAATTTAATACAAGAGGGTGCCGACTCGCTGAAAGCGCCGTATATGTGAGGGCGGCAACAGGCGTTTTTTTCAATGTTTTCGCCTGCAACCGCCCAGAAAAGCGTGGGCCCGTCCTAAACCGCCTGAATTTAAATTTTGTTGAGAAGAAGGAATGTGCTATTTTGTCGTTGTAATCTCAGTTTAGTATTTGTAAGATTTTATTACAGCTATTTATGGAATAAGTGATAATAATAAACAGTTTTTTTCAGACCTCTTCCACTACTACTGGTCGACATTAAAAGAATGAATTATACTTGGTAATAAATGTTTAAAAAAAATGTTGTTTCGGGTTGATTCGGGTTTCTCTGGGCGAAATTTTGATTTTTTTTTAAAACGCCAGAAGTCGTCCGACAGCCCCCATGGATTTTGCGGCGTTTCCTGTGAGTCGGCACCCTCGTCCTAGCTAGATCATGAGGGTGCCAATAAGCCGCATACGCCGTAAAAAGTGTGGGTGTTTTCGGGCGGAGTTCTGCGTTTTCCTAGCTAAATGTATACATGCTAGTGCGAAAAGGGCTTATGCCTTAAAAGGTAAACACCAGAAAGCCGTATATGATTACTGTAGCTAGCTAGCTACAATCTTTGTCAAAAGTGTTGAGACACTTTTAAAATTCCAAAGTAAAGTCAAATTTTTTCCGTTCTATTTATTTTTAATTCATTTGATGTATGACAGATACTAGCCTTTTCGCTCCACTGTCAATTTGCCTTTTCGATTTGTAAAAACAGTGTTTTATTTATCTTAGGCGAGGCAAATGACTTTCCAAAGTCATTTGCTTCTGTAGACTAGTCCCCCTATGTTGAAATGAACAGGGAGTCATCGTCATCAGGGAGTCAGACGTCCGCCATCGTCTCGTCAGCCTGCCTGCGCAAAACTTTTATTTTGATTTCATGTTAAAACGTCACCAAATATTTATTGAAAACAAGCTGTCCCGTGCGATGTAGGACTCCATGCCATTGCCGTGACTGTGACCATCTTTGCATCAATACTGATCAACTCCATACAGCAATGATAACGAGATGATATTATTTCTACTTTTTCCTAAGAACTAGCTTAATCTGACCTGAGGCTGGCTGTTTTGATTTTTTGAGCCTTTTCAACAACCCGTTTTGTTCTTATTTTGTTCTTAAACGCTGATCTCCATTAGGAGCCTTTTTGGCCGCTTTTGTTCCTCAAAGGTCACGTGTATGGATTGAGCGAAGCGCATTTTTGCAAGGCTGACTCGTCTTCCAGAGAACTGATGCGGTATTTTTTGGACGACAGAAAAGCTAAAACAGGGCGAAACAGGCAATATCTCGACAAAATAACTGAAAGACAAAACTTCTATTTGAAAATTGGTTTCGTTTAAACACTAGGTGGTACTAATGCCTGCATCCACAGAAGAAATTGTAAAGCGTGGGTGCTTCGACCTTGAGAATTCTTGTTTCGCGTGGATTCCGAACTTAAGCGGCAAAAAACTTGTTTAAAGATTATTTTATGGACATTCTTGACTTGTGGATCGAAAAAAGGTGTACGCCAGCACTATTTCGACCTGAAAAGCACCAAATAAAAATCAGCGAAATAAATTTTTTTTCAATTCAGGGGCGGATCCGGCATTTTTAGCATATTTTTTTCGAAGCAAAAAAAAAAGCGCTCGAAATAGCTGGGGATCATGGGGAAACTTTTGCTATTTTGAGCCTCTACGCACGGCCTAAATAATGCCCAAATTATTGTCTTTGTTACTTACTTATGTTACTTATGTTAACTTTTGAAGTTGTAGCTTCACGCCTGTCGTGGACGACCGACGTCAGTCACTTCTTCCTCTTCTTCTACTCCATCTCTAAAGAGAGGAAGATGAGGGTTAGATCGAACTACAGTGACTATACTGTTTTCTGAGGCTTCATTTGTCCCGGGGATCGGAGGTTCATCTGGGAGAGTTTTGAGAAACTTGTCGAGGGCTGTTTTAAACTTTAAAACTGGACATGAAGTGATGCTTCTTAGAGACTTGGGCAGGGCGTTGAAGGTTTTTGGAGCTTGATAACGGAAGCTGTTATGTAGTTTAGCGAAGCTTGTGGAATTGTTCAGCACCGGTGGTAGTTGAAAGAGACGCCCTTTGTGTTGCATGGGTTTGCATGGGTGGGTGAAGGTTTGGGACAATGCCTTCAGCTATTTTCCAACTGTATATGGCTTGATAGCGTTCACGTCGTCGTTGTAACGAGTACAATTTGAGCTGTTTAAGTGCGTTATTGTAAGTCATTCTGTGTACACAGTTGATCTTTTTCAGGTAGCTCCATTGCAGAGCTTCTAGTATCTTGATTTGTCCTTTACTAGCAGGAGACCAGAGTTGAGAGGAGTACTCGAGTCTAGGGATGACAAGGGATTTCCATAGTGGTAGGAGAACTTCTGGTGATCGCGATCGAAAGACTCGAAGAATCCAGCTTGAAAGTTGTTTTGTATTTTCTACGATTTTATTTATATGCGATTTGAAGGTAGCATCATCTGTCATTAGTATTCCAAGATCTTTGGTTTGTGTTTTTGGTTGGATTTGTGTTGATGCTGTTGTTTTGTACTTTGACTTTGACTTCAGATCTAGGTCTTTTCCGTACTGCAGGAGTTCAAACTTTGTATTGTTGAACATCATGTTGTTTCGTTTACTCCATTCGTAGACTGAGTTTAGGTCCGCTTGCATTTTTTCAATGTCACTTTCAGAGCTAACCTTCATTGTAAGTCTTGTATCATCTGCAAAGCTTGAGATTGATGCGTCCTTTACAGAAAGATCAATATCCCCCATAAGGATAAGGAAGATGAGCGGTCCAAGCACACTTCCTTGTGGGACGCCAGAGAAGACTTTTGTGGTGCGTGAGTGGTGACCGTTTACTGAGACGTACTGGGTTCTGTTTTTTAGGAAGGATTTTAGCCATTTGAGTAGTTTGCCTTTGATACCTAAGTTTTCTATCTTTTTAAGGGCTATGTCTATATCGACCTTGTCAAACGCTTTTGCGAAATCCAAGTATACAACATCAGCGTTTGAGTTGTTGCAGAGTATTTGTAGAATGTTGTCGAAATGGTCAAGAAGCTGGCTCAGACATGACCGTCCACCACGAACACCATGTTGGGAGCTGTTGAACAGGTTATTTTCTTCCATGAATGACACAATTTGATTTCGGACAACCTTTTCAAAGACCTTTATGATGTGAGAAGTTAGGGCAATTGGGCGGTAGTTTTCAGCTTTAGTTTTGCTTCCACTCTTGTGTTTTGGTGTTATTATAGCACTGGTTAGTGTGTCTGGAATGGTTCCTTCTTCAAATGATTTCGTCCAAATCAGCTTGAGTGGGGTGGCTATGGCGTTTTTGCACTTTTTCAGTAGGATTGATGGGAAGCCATCAGGACCAGAAGAGGAGTTTGCTGAGAGTTCATCGATTGCCTTAATGAAGTGTGTTTCATCGAATATCACGTTTTGTAGTGAGGGTTTGCTTGGACTTTGGTTTTGTTTGTTTGTGTACTGTTTTGGTGTGCTGAACATCTTGCAGTACTGTGTCAGTAGCATGTCGGCTATCTTTTTTGAATCAGAGATGGCTTAGAGGCGTTTTTTACTCTAAAGTTTCGAATGGTTGTGATTGGAATGCCTAAAATATGGCGTGGGTTTTTGATGATCAGGAAAGTCCATATAGAGCTTCTAGCATTCCGAATTAAAACAGTATCGTCCTGGCCTGCGATTATTAATTTTCATATGCTGTAATCTTATTTACTTTATTAAAGAAAAGGTTAAGTGATCATTTAAAATATCTAAGAGATCGTTTATAGAATAAAGGATGAGCAATCATAATGACCAACTTAGTATAAATATAGCCTGTATTTGTACAACCGCGAAGTAACCAACCTTGTACCGTACATTATTCATCCGTGTACGGAGTAGGCAGCCGAGTGCCCAGCACATAAAAGTCATGTCGTGGCAATTTTACAAGCAAAAATTCCGTTAGTTATGTTAAATTTTATCGATTCTTCAGTTATCGTGGCTAGGGAAAATCTTTGTGTGAGATATAATGTATGTTCATATCATAGCTAGCTAGGATAGCTTAGTTTAAAACACCTTAAAACAGGAAACACGTAAAGCATCCTTTATGCTAGGTAGCTAATCTCTCAAATAGTGAATGGCAGTGCAAAAGACGAAAGATAATTATGAAAGTAGAAAAATGAGTTAAAAAGGACATTCCAATAGTGTATGCTATGTGGTTTGTGTGACAGGGCTTTAAGTGTCAAAAAACAAAACCAGTAATTTAGCTGTAGCTATAAATTTACATTAAGTTGTAGCTATATATTTTTGTGGCTAAGCTTATTACATTCTCAACCTGGATGAAACATAAAAATCAATAAAAACAACTATTTTTGATTTATATATTTCATTTTTTAAAACGAATTTTAGCCTATTGGAACTCCTTGTAAGCAAATACAAATATATTGACCGTTGCAGCTTGGTACTGTTCTAACCCATATTGCGAAAACGGCCTGTTTACGACCGAGACAGCCGGATTATATACGCATGGTCCGATTATGTTTTTTTTACACTGGTTATGTCGTGGTGACCGGATTATGAACGCTGATATAATGGCTGGCCGGGCAGGCTGTGATTGGCATTTTCTTCAAACTTTTGTGAATTAAACATTCTCTGGAAGATAGAACACCCCTAAAAACTAGACATGGCGAAAGAAAAAAGTGTCAACGTAATTCTTAGTATAAACTACTCTTGTAGTAAATACATTTCAACATAATATACTTTGAAGTAACTAAATTTAACGGAACCTAAATTATTCTTTTTGCAGGAATTAAGTTTGGTGAAAAGTTATTAAACTTGTGAATCCCAAAATTTAGTATTTGCCATGAAATTTCGTTTCATTTGAGAACAACAACAACTTTGCCACCAGGGCTATTTGCTTGTTAGAAGTGATGACGAATGATGTTTGAATGATGTGGTCGGCCCTGATTATATTTGTTCTATAAGTCTCGAATAATATTTGACTGTCATACATAAGTCGGCCTGCCCCGATTATGTTCGTTCTATAATAAGTGAGAAATAATATTAGACTGTCGTATATAAACTGGCCTGCCCTGATTATGTTCCTTTTATAAGTGCCAAATAATATTTTTTGAGTATTAAGCCGGCTTGTCCTGATTATGTTGCCCTGATTATGTATTTCCCTGTTCTTAACTGGGGCAAGCTGCCGTATTTAATCAGGGCAGCGTTTATTATCCGGGCAGAACAGTACTGGCAAAACCAATTAGCTAAACATGAAATGATTATTAGTAAAAATAATAGGCTTTTGTACCTTGTTTAACAGCAGGGTCGGTACCCTTCGTGCATCACTAGTCTCAATATTAATAAGGGCGACTAAAGGGAGCCCATTTTAAAGTTCTACTAGCTTAAAAGCTGTAGAACAATTGTTCTAACACTTTTTTATGGTTTAAATAGTTGCAATAATTACTAACTTGCCCGAGATTTAACATTATGTATATACAATCTTTTGTTTTCTGTCACCCAAAAATAGATTTTTCATTGAAAAAAAGTTATTGAGGTGAATTAAAAAAGATCCGTGAATTTTTTTCCTTTAAAGATATTCTTCATTCTGTCTTGTTTATTAAATGTTCTCCATCCTGTCCATCGCGCACAAATGTAGCGGCTATATTTTCAAAAAAATTTCTGGCTAGAAGTACCACCATTCATGTATTATTTAATTTGCTGTCTTTAAGAAAGATTTGTATATAAGTAAATATGTTGTATATGTTGTGTTGTACAAGGTGTGTTTAATTTGTGTTTGTATAAATAAGTGGTAAAGCTCTTCTTTGCTTTTACTTTTTAAATTTTAGACACATCAAAAACACATTTAAAAACATCTAAGTGTTTTCAGGGATGACTCATTGCTAAACAACAATCCAACATTCAATTCTATATTGTTTACAATTTTTTATATATATTTTAAATCATTAATTTTTTTGGAAAAACATCATAAGCAAGTTAACATGGGTAAAACAGGGTATATTAAATAACCTTCTTTCTGTCTGATCTAGATTGTATTAGTCCTAAACTGGAATTGTGAAATGGTGCAGCAAAGACCTTTATTTGGACTGCATGTTCTGTAAATTACACAAGTTTTGGTGCTAGTCAAAAAGATATTTTAGGTGTGGTAAAAATTTTAAAAATTGCAATTTCTTTAAAATTAAGAATTGGATTTTAAAATCTTCAAGACCTGAGGTATTACCCCTTGAGTAAAAACTGGTGAATTAACGCAAATGACTTATTGATGTGAAATACAAAAGTTTTTTAATTTTTTTTGCAAAATGATTCCTCTCAACGAAATAAAGTTGTGTTGTGACTTTCAAGTTCTAAGAATAATCCTAATGAATTTCCCCATTATATATAAGGATTTCATAAGAATTTTTAGGAGGTACTTTCGAGAAATGGCCAAAGGCTCTCAGAGGTATGGGACCTAAAAAATTCACATGCAGGTGTCTAATAATATAAAAGTCAGTAAATATCATAGCCATGTATCATATCCCTCACGTCAGGAACGGCTGTAAATCAATTTTTAGGTTTTGTGAAATGACCCGTTAATATATATATTTAAAATATATTGTTGCAGTGATGTGTAATTGACATTGACATGCGAGATAGTTTATGCAGCCCTTGCGTCTTGTAATTTCTTTTGAAGAAATGTGCTAATTCAATGCAAATTAAACAATTTTACCATGTTAGACTTTCATAAGCCAAAGTAAAAAAAACATGTCCATAAAAATGTGTTATAGTATAGTTTCAAATTGACATGCGTACTACAAATGCAAATTAAAATCAATATATACATTTTATTATTTTAGTTTAAACAAATTTAATTGGTGGTGGAAATGCAGTCCCTCACAGATGGAATGCGTCAGAGAAAGAATGTGGTGAAAGCTTTCAAAGAATTAGACGCTTTCCCAAAAGTGCCAGAAAGTTACCAAGAGACGTCAACAAGCGGTGGGACGGTTTCAATCCTAACTTTTTTATTCATCGGTGTGCTGGTAGTTTCTGAATTTATGTATTATACAAGTAAAATAACAAATTATACCTACATGGTTGATAAAGATGCCGATCATAAAATACGAATCAATATTGACATGACTATTGCCATGGAATGTGACGATATTGGTGCTGACGTTCTGGACGTATCAGGTACAAGTATTGACATAGAGTCACATATTAGAATGGAACCATCGTATTTTCGTATGAGTAAAAATCAAAAGCGGTGGTGGAATGCTTTTCGTATGATCAGACAATCAGAGGAGGGATATCGGTCAATTAACGATGTGACTAGTATGCATCAAGTCTTCGGCAGAGCCTTTGCCACGGCAATGCCAATGAAAGAAATTAAGGAATTCGAAGGGCAAGATTTTGATGCGTGTCATATATATGGAAACGTGGAAGTAAATAAAGTTTCTGGTAACTTCCATATAACAGCAGGTAAATCAATACCACATCCTCGTGGACATGCCCATCTGAGTTCCCTTGTATCTGAGTTAAATTACAATTTTTCCCATCGTATTGATTTATTGTCATTTGGAGATCCACATCCTGGTATTATAAACCCTCTTGATGGTGAACTGGAAATTGCTGAAGATGCGTATCATATGTTTCAATATTACATTAAGATAGTACCTACAAACATAAAAGCATTGAGAAGGGATATGAAGGCTAATCAATATTCTGTAACATATCGGTCCAGACCGATTAGTCACAGCGGCGGCTCTCATGGTGTTCCTGGAATTTTTTTCAAATACGACTTTCATCCTATTTGTGTCAACGTAATTGAAAGCTACAGAGATTTTAGTCAGTTCTTAATCCGTTTATGTGGTATAATTGGTGGTGTTTTTGCCACGTCTGGCATGCTTCATTCTTTTATTGGTTCTTTAACAGAATTTATTATGGAAAACATGAGAAAACGACATAAATCGGGTTACCACACTGGACAAAATAACACATTGAATGCACCTACAAGAAACACTAATGCAGCACTATCATCTTCAAGCACACCTCAGCCATTACCTACACCAAGCGTGTCATTAATTCCACCACAACAGATATCTAACTCCTCTGGCACATGACATTTTTGTTTGTCAAATTAGCACATACATTGCTATATGCAACAGAGACATCATTTTAGTTATCCAGATACCTAGTGACCTGAACTTTCTGTGTTTTAGTTGTTCGTGTATGCTTTCCTTCTCGTCAAACTAATGCAGTTTAACCAGCTTTTACTATTTTAGATTTAAATTTTATTTTTGATTGGGGAGGATGGTTGTATTTTTTCCAATTTTTTATGTCATGCTTGGTTGTACATTTACTGCAAAAATATTTATTCAATTTATTCTGTGGTGGTTGTGTATTAAAGGCTAAGAAATTGTGGCACCAACGATATTTTTCTAACTACTTTGTAGCGGTGTTTTTTCCTATCAGCACAAATTGTATGAGCACATTAAGGCTAATTTGAAAAATAAAATAAGATTTTAGCATGCCTTAACCTTGGAAAAACAGCCTTAGCACTCAACGAACTTTGACCTTAAAGGAGAGGCGAACAAAAAATTTTTTTGTGGCAGCCACAAAATAAATTTTAAGCGAGGTAGCAAAAATTAAGGAACGTTTTAATCCCAAAATCTAATAAAATAACTTAACTATAACAACACACAAAATATCTATGTTTCATAAATAAATATCCATATTCCTTGCTAGCAACATTTTTACAAAGTTTTTATGGCTGTATGGGGAAAAAAGAAGCAAGTTTGAGATGTACTTACCTATAAACATTAAAAATAAGACCTTTAACTCAAGATAACCAAGAATATTTTACATACAATCGTAGTGCCAGCATTTTATAACATTCGTTAACCTTCTTGAAGTTTTTGCATCTTTTTTTTGCGCATTTAATTTGCGCGTACCTAAGTTTAGCGCACATGTAGTTTTTGCGGACTCCTTGGAGGTGAATTATGAAGAGAGAATCTTTATAAGCTCACCAATTTTCGCTAGAGTTTTTTTGGGCTTTTCGCGATATACTGTATTTGCTACTGTTTCCATTCGCAAACTTTGGTAAAATTAAATTCTCGTGAAATTCGTTTTTTCGTAAATGCAATAATTTTTGACCCCGCCTGCACTTTGTGCCGGTTTATTCACTGGGCGGATTAAGAACACAGAACTTGTATTGTGACAGCAACAATGGCCGTCCTGCTTTCCACTATACTTATCGATTTCCACTTGTAAAAAGTGTATTTGCAGCATTGAAAGAAACTTCTGAATTAAACTTTGCAGAATGTTTATAAGAGACTCTAAAGTGATGTATTAGTGTTTTCATTGCCAGACCCCTTATGCAAATCGTCTTGCAGAATAGTACAGGCATTAGGCTGTGGACCAGTCCATTTCAAACTTTATTTCTGAATGGAGACATCGTTTTCTTTTGAAATTAAATATATTTGAACTTAGTTGAGATTTCGAAATATATCAATAAAACGATGCTACTAGCAGCAGGTAAAAAGTGTTGACCATAATTTGACTTTTTTTAATCTAAAATCTTTATTTTATTGCCTGTCCATTTTTCCGATTTTTTGAAACATGCGCAGAAATTCCGTCAAAAACAACGCAAACACGAGCTTTTGATGTTTGATTTTAGTGACTTACACGAAAGTCGAGTTTTATGGCGGGAGAAACTTTACGAATGATGAAAACGCAAACGTCTTAAATCATCTTAAATATCATGTTGACACCCAAATATAACTGAAAACGACATAAATTTTAAATTCTGCACAGAAACGTACCAAATTGCTGCATATAAAGCCAGTTAAGGCAACAGCAATGACTTTAAAATCTTAGAGGTATTAATCACTATCTACGTTACCGTTTTAAAATGGAGGAATTACCAAAATAACTAAGAAGAAATTTTGCCCAGTTGTCCCAAATACTTACTATATTGAAGCACAGAGGGAAAAGCTCTATCAATCGGATCATTAGAACGCTTTTTTGAGCCCGGGCTCGGATCCAGGCCCTGTACTGGGGCGAAAAATTCGATCTCACAAAATATACATGAATGATATTTCATTGTAAAGATAATTTCATGCTAAAAAAAACTTCTCTTTTGGGGACACGGTCTGAATGTCAGCTGATTTGAAAAATCAAATCATTTTGATTTTATTCTGAACTAACTACATAAATTATTCCATGTACAGTTATGATTCTAAGGCACAAATATGTTTGCAGGAACTAAACTATGTAACGCTACATTGTAATAATAGCCCGTGGAAAACTCCACTTAAGCAAAGGAACAGTGAAAAAGATCCTTCATTAATCAAGCCCGATGATGAGAGAAGGATCTCCCGAAACGTCGCCTACTAAACTATCATGTTCCAGAAATGATAAACTTTCCACAACAATATGAATATTGAACAGACAAATCGAAATAATATTTTCAATAATCCTAAATTCTCTGCATGCAATATTGGCATGTGTTTGCCATCTGCCGTAGTTAGGAAAATATCAATGCTCTGCTGTTTTATCAGCGTTTTTGCTCATTATCTTTTGTTTTGGGTACACGCAAACATTCATGTTCGACAAACTTTAGGAATAATTCCACTCATGGTTGTGTGATGAATTCTAAATGTGAAAGCCACATCGGAATAAGAATTGTCTATGTCAAAAGATTGCTACGTTACAGCAAGTAATAATAAGAAATAAGTACATCATACTCGTGTATATTGATTTTTAGATATTGCTGAAACAAATAGTGGTCTTTTAATCTAAGCTCTTACCATCGTGCGTTAGGACGGTTCCTGGTCTCAAGGATAATCTTTTCAACCAACTTATATCTATATAATGTATTTGAGCATAAACTTAACACTGGACAAAACAAACAATAACATATTTCATGGAATGGTTCAACCTGTTTGATTTTCCTCATTTTGACTTTTTCATAGAGTTGTAATGGAACAAAAAGAGGCACAACGCGATAATTTAGATTTCAAATTATATCTGTTCTTATTAAAACCGGTCGCATTCTTCTTCTTCTTTGACCGATTTTTTCAAGCGGTTGCGGTAATACCTCGACTTTATTAAGGCGAGTTTCTACTCCAACAAACGTGGTGGAATCTAAATAAACACTTTAAATAATTTAAATATTAGCATCACTCTAGCATTTTGTAGTTGGTCTTCAAAGCAAGACAAAAAATAGGAATGGTTCAATAATGTAATAAATTCTTTTTACAAAATTTACCCTAAGGTCTTCAAGTCCTGGGCTTTTGTTTGGTTGTAATGTTGAAAAAGCACTTTGCGTTTCTTTTATAGTAGGTTCAGATTTACTAACTAATGTATTACAGGTATCTAAGTAAGAACCGTGAGCTTTTGTAGAAGGTGGAACTTTTGCTGCTAATTCTGGTCCAGCATTGATAAAAATAGTCGTTGAATTTGTTAGCAATTTTTATCTTTTTGGGGTGTAAGCTCCTTTTTTTAATGTTAAGATGCTTTTGAAATTGCTCAATGTTGTCCTTAGTTTTGCCCATTAATTTTCAATTACGCTCCAGGTTTTTTAGTATTTTCTATTGGTTTCGCCATTTGTCTACATGATAAATTTTTTTTAAATATTTTTCGCATTTGTTTTCATTTACGTAAGTTCTTTTATTCAAAAACGATTCAAGCATTTGCTGCTTCTTTTTGTATGATTTGATGAGACCCTCAGTAATGCATAGGTTTTGAAATGATTTCTCGTAAAGATTAATATATATGCGCAGAAAAACATCATACGCACCATATCTACTTAACGGCTGATCAAAATAACGCCAATCACATATATTAATTATTTCGTTCAAGCTCTACACAATACAGAACAAATTTGTAGCATACAAATAACAGGACTTTTGGATTAAATAGATTTTTCCACGTTACGTCAAAACCTCCATATATAAAATTGACCTCAATGTATTAAATTAAATTAGTGAAGCCATTCCGGCGCACTTATAACTTTGAGGCTAAATATCTTGTAAACGAGTGGAAATAACTGTCGTTATTTACTGTGTGGCTAACAAGGGATCACCTGGGACCAAAATGGAAACAATCCGGGTCAACTCACCAGTTTCAAAACAGTCGGGTTGATGACGTCACAAAAAAACATCGAGATCCCATTACTTCTATAACATTTTGTTAAAAGTAAACGATCCTATACATTTTCTTGATCAGCGTTTTATGCTCTACATATTAAAGGCAATAATGTTTCTTAAAATATCTTTATCTAAACTCCTAAATCAAGATATAATTTTTATATTGTTTTTCTGCTTAAATGGATTTTTCCACGGGCTTATCAACTAGTCTATTATAATAATACGAAGTATTGGTGTGCCTGTCTGTGACTGGCAAAGTGGATGTCTTGTTTTTATTTAGACTTGTATTCCACATTGAACCGCGCACAAGACGCTGAAAATCCAAAATATTTTGGCATGCGAAGACTTTTCATTTATATTTAACATAGACACGATGTTGACAAAATCATCATTCATTATGTTGGCAATTTTCCACTTTACTCCAACTAGTTTCCCGACTATTAAAGTTCATTTTTAACTGGAAATTTAGGAATTACCGCATGCATAGAACGTTTTCTGTTCGATTTTTCGAGCATAATGCGGCGTGGAATTAGCCGTAAGGTAATCAATATCCTAAAGAATTATTTCAATACAGTTGAAATCATGTAATTCGAGTCATCTGGGGCTCAAAATTTGTTCAGTTAAAACGTAATTGAATAATATAGATACATGTCATGAACAAACGAGTTTTTTCTAGGCTATATTTCCACTGAACGTAATCATCTAAATATGTCCTGGCCTATTAAATAGCCAAACTATTTAATAGTTGAGGACATAATTAGATGATCGAAATCAAACAATCAGATCACAGTAATTAAAGGTCGCGGCCATTACTGAACAAAAGCCAACTTGGTTCGAACATATTTTGTTGATTTATGACGTCACACGTCGTACATAGCTTAGCGGAGACAAAATTTGGATATAATAAAATGCGAAAATTTAAAAAAAAATTATGCCTTGTTGTTTTCGTGATGTGTAAGAATGTTTTTGTTACAAAAAACATATATGTATTTTTAAATCACACGTACGGAGTAGTGTGATATGTTGGTTTACCCTTTCTTGGAGGCGGCGGTCTTCAGGACATTTTCGTCACACTGGATTCGAGTTGTCTTAAATTGCGTATGTCACTAGACCATATATATGTCAAAAAAGAATTGTTCAAAGATTTTGAACTTACTCATTTTTTAAAATGTGTTTACTTTTCTGATCATGATGCCATTAAATTTAGATTCAAACATACTTTATGAAAAACTACATTTATCTAGCTGGGTTTTTGATGTGTAAGGCTTAAAAAACCTGTTTGATTTTCCTCATTTTGACTTTTTCATAGAGTTGTAATGGAACAAAAAGAGGCACAACGCGATAATTTAGATTTCAAATTATATCTGTTCTTATTAAAACCGGTCGCATTTTTCTTCTTCTTTGACCGATTTTTTCAAGCGGTTGCGGTAATGCCTTGACCTTATTAAGGCGAGTTTCTACTTAAACAAAAGTGGTGGAATCTAAATAAACACTTTAAATAATTTAAATATTATCATCACTCTAGCATTTTGTAGTTGGTCTTCAAAGCAAGACAAAAAATAGGAATGCTTCAATAATGTAATAAATTCTTTTTACAAAATTTAATAATTTAAAAAAATTTTAGTTTTGTTTCTTTATATGTGGTCAAAAACGCATTGCAGGTAATGTAATAAATTAGATAGACAGTTAATTGAATTAGGGGCTAAACTATAGAATACCCCTTGTAAAAAAATTAGGACTATACAACTCTGCAACGCAGCAACGCAATAGTAAAAAAAAATAAACTAACAAATATAGCAGCAGCAACGCAGCAACGCAGCTACGCAAAGCTCACTATTTCTAGATTAAAACACAGTTGGACAGTTAAACTAAAGTAAAATATCAACAAACATACCAAGTTGGTTTGTTACACTAAACATTTCGCAATATAACGACTTCGCTTTCATGATTCTATAGTTTAGCCTCATAGTGTATACATTCGTAATGACACATTTTTCGTTCTTTAAATAGTTTCCTTATTCATTTAATATTTTTAGTTATTAGAAAACATTTATATAATGTTATATAATGTTTTTTTAAACTGGTTTAATTCTAAAAACGAAACTTTTGCTCAGATCCCTCTTGATTATCTAAAACCATTTTCAACTATTTTTATGAGTAGCTGCGTTGCTGCGTTGCTGCGTAGCTGAGTATCTACGTTGCTGTATTGCTATCATGTTGTGTATTCGTAACAAAGAACAAAGTTTATGATTCCACCTGCCTTTGCATACCTTTGATTCTGCTCCGATGTAGTAATATATTTTATCTTTTGTTTCATGTTGTTTTGTTATGTTTATATATATATTTTATATTAAAAACAAATAAAAACACAGAACTTAAAATTAGCAGAAGCTTTTCGGTTTATATAACCATTCTCAATGCATAAAATTTACAATTAAAGACGCAAAATACAAGTTCAAAGACGTTATAAACTAAAACAAGGAATTTACGGAGTCAATCAGCCATAAAACTGGACCAAAGTTAGTGTCAAAGTTAAATGAAACACATGCATGGTCAATTGTGTGATGATGATGATTCTTGGTGTAGTTTAAAAGTTGAATGTGAGATGTTTTGGATTGAAGTCACTTTTTATAAACTATTTATTGCACTATATATATAGGATAAAAAAAGGATTTACTTCTTTTGGTCGGCAAACTTCAATCACAGTTTCTTTTGAAAAGCGAACAAAGAAATATATGTGTGAATCTCACTTTGAACATTCTATATGTTCTAACGATCACAAGGACGCTTAAATATGGGAAAAGTTTTAAATGCATAAAAATGAGGTAAATTATGGTACACATTTTTCAATGCAGTCTTAGCCTTATATATGTGAACACTAAAAAAGTAAAAAACTGTGAACAAAATTACAACAGAATCCGATAAAGCTTGTATGAACGTTGGTTTTTCCATGCCAAAATGCAGCAACACAATTCGTCACACCATTTTCAAACTCTTTGCCATTGTCTGAATGGATAATTTTTGGTAATCCAAAGACAGTTAGAAACCTATCCACAAACCTTTCTGCAGCTTCCTCTGCTGTTTTGCGTACAAGGGGAACCAGAATATAAAAAATGATCAACAATGTGACCAATATACCGGAAACTACCATCTGGTTTCGACAGTCAATAAGATCAATCTGTAAATTACATTTTTACCATTATTATTATAAAAAAAGTTTACAAAATAAACACAGTCACATTTACTAGATAAAAATACTGCTGTAATGATTATGAAAATAAACCTGGCTGAGAAAATCAGTAATTACCTGTATTCTCTGCAAAAAGCCAGAAGATATAATGGGTTTTAACGGTGCTTTTTTAATTTGTATATACCTACTTTAATGCACATGTTGTGTAGTGACTAATGTTTAAGAAAATTTATGCCCATGAAAAAAATACTTTAGTTTACCAATACCTTTTTAAAGGCTTTTTTTATCCACAGTGAGCCAATTCTCTGCAATGAAGTCTCTCAAAAACATTGAACATTTGTGTATCTGTAACAACTCACGTAAAACTAACAAGAGGTGAGTCACTCTAAAATATGCGATAAACTTGTAGTAAAGTATATAAAGAAATCTTATAAAAGAAAAAATTATATATATCATTTTTTAACTAACATTATTCTGTATTATGGATGTATCACAAGCCAGGCAAGTATTACATAGGTTATATGCTTGTAACAATGACTACATTTTCAGTGGTAATTACTTGTATTATTGTCACAATTCAATAAGAAAGAAACTAATCCAGACAGGATTCGAACATGCATTTTCCCATAAATAGGATATCCTACCAATTAGATGACTGGATCGATAATTAAACAAGGCGTTAGAAATACATGTTAAATTTATGCATGTATATACGTACACATACATTAAATTTTCAACCACTGGCTGTATATACCCCAGCAGTCTATTTTTTTAAGAAAATATATAAAAAATTATCTTTTATGATACTCACAACTAGTCCTGGGACACAAAGTATATCAACCAGACCAAGAGTAGGATAACTTATTATCGCATAATTATTTCTTTGTATGCGACGAAGAATGCCTGGTGGTGTTACTGCTTGATTTTTTAGGCAACTAACAATAGCGTTGTAGGTACATTTTGTCATTATGTTAGAACCTTTTTGTTTACTTCTTCTCCTAAACCGCTCCTGGAAGTCACCCTGTGCAGATTTCACATCACTTATATACATGTTTTTTCCAAAACATAAGACTGTACAACATGCAAACTGTAGCATTTTGTTCACTTTTGAAAATGTACCCAGCTAGCTAACTAATTTTATTTCACAAATTCTTGGGTCAGGTGACAAAACACTAAACCAGACGAATAAGTATTTCATAAACTAAACGATAAATTATTTTTTTATTTCACTTTCTTCAAGAGAAATTTGAATTCTAGTGAACAAATATGCTAGGTTTTTTCCATTTGCTGCGCTGAAGGAATCAACTTCATGAACTCGACGAGCTTATCTAGTAGTTTGTCTCGCTCGCTTAAAATACGACCGGTAATCGAGCAAAAACCGTATAATTTGGTGTTAAAGACCGGGCGGTGCCAGGGCTATTTCTTTCCCGCTGTCCCTTATATCAAAAAGAGAAAAAAAAGCCCTGGGATCGAGGTTGATTAATTAATTATATAGTAATATTAATATCAACTCAACTGTATACAAGCTATATATTTTGTCTATTTTAATCTATTTTAAAATACCCTTTAAAGGTACAGCAAACGTAAGCTGAATTGGTATATTCAAACTTTTTGTTGAAGTTTATTAGGAAACGTATATACACAAGGCCTGTGGAAAAATCCACTTACGTAAAAGAACAATATAAGAAAGACTTGTCATTTGAATTTTGAGAGCTTTAAAAAATATTGCAGTATATTGAATACTGCCCTTTACCAAAAAAGTTCTAAATTTGTTTACACAAAATGTCAAATGAAATCATCCCATTTAAACTTACACAAAATATAAAAAAACAACAGCTTACAAGTGTAAAACGTAGTTGATAGAAAATTACAATATCAGCAGTCATAACATTGACAGTTACAACACCGACTATAACTATTACGTTTTATTAATCACGTTATTCCCATAAAGCTGGACTAACCTACAGTCCACTATTACTTATCAGTTCGTCCTTCTGTATAATTCTATACCGCTAAAAGAAAAATACCAAAAAGCCATGGTTTTGAAATTTAAAATTTGAAAAATCATTTATTCGGTTGCATCCTCTTCCACAAAAATGTACAAAAATTGGAAAAACTAATCAGTTAACAACACAAAATTATTCATTTATTCATAATTTTTTTGTATGATGATCCGTACTGCTGTTTACCAAACATTTTAAACCAAGATGTCAAAAAAGCAATTAGCAAGGAGTAAATCTCAAATTAACAAAGATCATTATTTTGGAAATACGGTGTATATAAGGTGCTTCGTCACAAAAGTTTACACAAAATGTAAAACAGAATTGTTTCTGAGGAGAATCTAAATCAACAAAGTCAGTTCATTTAGCATGTTCTGTATTGTCTTCACCCATGAGATTTTCCACAAAAAGTGTATGAAATACATCAACATTTAGAAATATCACTCATTTCAGTGCATACAGTCCTTGCCTATTAGATTGCAAAATATAAATGAGCTAACCATAGTGCGTATAATGTGTTAGCCGATTTCAATTTTAGAGCTGCGTGTACCTGATGTATTCGTTTCACGTTCATACTACGGTGCATCGTTAGCTCTTTCGTAGCCGAATCTAACGCGAGAAAGAATGAAAAAGAAAGATAGAAAGATAGTCCTGTTATTATCACTACTTCGAAGAAGACGACGTTGCCTGGAAAGAAAGGAATTAACAAAATTACGAAAAAAGAAACGACTTTGGGTCAGAAAGGCAGGGAAACAGACAGACAGACAGACAGACAGACAGACAGACAGACAGACAGACAGACAGACAGACAGACAGACAGACAGACAGACAGACAGACAGACAGACAGACAGACAGACAGACAGACAGACAGACAGACAGACAGACAGACAGACAGACAGACAGACAGACAGACAGACAGACAGACAGACAGACAGACAGACAGACAGACAGACAGACAGACAGACAGACAGACAGACAGACAGAGACAGACAGACAGACAGACAGACAGACAGACAGACAGACAGACAGACAGACAGACAGACAGACAGACAGACAGACAGACAGACAGACAGACAGACAGACAGACAGACAGACAGACAGACAGACAGACAGACAGACAGACAGACAGACAGACAGACAGACAGACAGACAGACAGACAGACAGACAGACAGACCAGACAGACAGACAGACAGACAGACAGACAGACAGACAGACAGACAGACAGACAGACAGACAGACAGACAGACAGACAGATAGATAAATCGCTTTGAGCACGACTTATGCCGGCTTCCTTTGAAGATTGCTGAAAGTAAGCTTATCTCACTGTTAGCCGAAAATAAAATATTAAAAATTTTTGATTTTACAAAATCGGCTAACGATGACCTAACGATGAGTTCAGTTGTGAGCTAAGCAGGTACTTTTACGTTCACACTATGGGCTAAGGTCTTAGCGCGTCATGCGCACTATGGTTAGCTCATCGTTAGCCCATAGTGAGAACCACGCTTTAAGCTTGTTTACCTATGACTTTTGAAAAATTGATAGCGTGTTTAATTTGAATTATTAAAAACAAAAAAAAATTGATCATGAATTAAATTCAACGATTGCATATATTATATTGCAATAACTTTATTCGCTGTTGAACAAAGAACTTTGTGAACCAGTACTGAACTTGAAAAATAAGCTACAAAATAAAGACAATACGAAAAATTATGTTTTGTTTTACATGATAAAAAGGTTATCGCACTTGTTCTCTAAAAAGATCGTCACATTTCTTGCATTTTTACGTTTCGTATACTTTACTCGCGTAAAAGCTCGTAAAATATGTCAACGAGAGGGTGAAAAATTACAAACATTTTTCAAATATTTTCCTCGGCACTGTGCGATAACAACTACTTCTATAGACTACTATCCCAATTTAAATTGCCCACGCAAATATATGCAAGCTATATATTTTACTAGTTACAAAATCCAGGAGTTCGCACGCCGCAACAGAGTTAATAAAATTATATCGCATTTGTTATTTCCAGTTTCAGATTTTCTGTGTGTTTTACCATAACCTGGTGTTGACCGACAGACAATTACTATTATTATAAAAAATTGGCGTAGTTGAACTTAGGTCACATTGTATGCCTGTATAATTACAATTTGCATTTGGCAAATACAAGGCTAAAATAAGCTATGGATCCATGTTACCAGTACAATGTTTTTTCAAATATGTGGTTTTTTAAAGAAGCCAATATATTACAACTTGGTCAGCTCTTGTTTGAAAACGTTCTTGCAACAGCATCTGCAGATTTTGTTATATATATTTATAGTGTATAACATATATTTCAAAACATTTCTGCCAAGATTTACATACGTTAGAAAGCTCCCTTATAGCAGAAAATTGATAAGATTCTAAAGGTAGGTGAAATTCTGATTTTGTTCCAAACTTTCGATACAGTTTTTTAAAGCAAAGGCAACTTTATACAGCAAACTAAAGTAATGTGAAAAATGTCTGCAGCTCTCCCTATTGACGAAGGCAACAAAATATTCACAATTGAAGAAATTTAACTTAAATTGATGAAGCTTTCTTTGCAAAAGGAAATAGTTGAAAATTAATTTTAGTGCCTTTTAAATATACCTAAAAAGATTATTAAAATTTCTCTTTTATTCAAACCTGGAAAAGGTATTTGATGTAAAGCAACTTAACTTAGATATGTAGCTAGCCTAGCTAGCTTAGTTGCATATCAATAATAGGGTAACTGCCACCTTAATTTAGGTTAAGATCGGTCTAAATTAAAAACTCCTACCTGTGCGGAGTATATCTGGCTGCACTTTTCCCCCTGAGATAGTTGTGTAAAACGCAGGAAGCTAAAACAATTTTTTCAGCTTTTTCCGGTGCTATTGACATAGGCGCTAGAAAAACGCGAAATCGACTAGCCATAATTCCGAAAGCATTTTCAACAACTCTCCTTGCTCTACTCAAACGACAGTTAAAAATTCTCTTTTCTTTCGACAATTGTCTGTGAGGATAACGCTTCATAATATATGGAAAAGGTAGTTGATGTAAAGCAACTTAACTTAGATATGTAGCTAGCCTAGCTAGCTTAGATGTAAAAAACAAAAAGACAAAAGACAAAGTTTTCAAATTCTCCTTTAATAAGGACTTACTTTATTCTGTATTAATTTAAAACATCTGAAAAAACAGCTGACAAGTATAAGCCTAAATATATTTTGGTAAACATATGCTTGTATGTTGGTAAATATATGTATAAAACTGGGATATTGAGAATAATAAGAGACGATATATAGCGATAAAGGTCTCAGCATGTGGATGCCAGTAGTGGAAACCCTCAATTAGACCGTAGACATAGTTACGTGATCTCAGGTCAGTGTTAGAATTTAAAAAAGGCAGCTTGTTCTAAACAAACACAAGGACAAAAACAGTGAGAATGAAACCAACACAGATCTTTATTTAATGAGGAATCACATAGAAAACAGAAAATGGATCACATTCAGCTGACAAGATAGGTTTTCCTATAAATGTCCTAAACCTATCCAGAGTAGGATGCATTGTTATTTTTCAGATCATACTTTTGTTTCTTTTTTAGGCAATTTTAAACTAGAAGATCAAAAATGACAACAGAGACAAGAAAAATAAGCATTGAAGACCTTAAAAAATGGTATAAAAAAAGACATCGTACATTCATTGCCTTCACATGTCAAAGTATTTGCTTAGGGATGGAATATGCATTGACATTTGTAACTTTATGGCTGTATCTTGAAGAAACGCTAAAAACTTCTCATTTGAAACTGTTCTATGGTCTAATTTCTGCAGTTTACGTAACGACACAGATAGCAATATCAATTGCTATTGGTTATATTTTTGATAAGTACAGAAACACATCAAGTATGTTTCTGATTGGGAATTGTTTGATTTCAATCGGTAATGCTATCTATGCTATACCATACTCGCCCTGGAATCTATTTTTAGGTAGACTAATCTCAGGAGCGGGAGGGTATCATCGACCTATTATTAGTAGTGAATTAGCTAGATCATATTCTGATGATGAACTATCGTCAAAGCTTTCGATAGTAGGCATGGCATTTGCACTTGGATTTGTTATTGGTCCTGGAATTAATTTTGTTTTTGTTAAAGCAGATTTTTTTATTTGCTGGTTACATATCACTTACACTAATGTTCCTGCCTGTTGCCTGGCCGTCGTCTTTATATTGAATCAAATTTTAGTGACGTGTTTAGTAAGTGACCTGTCGAAAGAATATGATTTAAAAGAGCAAGAGGTAGTTGGTGAGGAGATTGCAGAAAATACAGCAGTAAATAACTCAGATGATGAAGGTAATAAATTGTTGTCAAAAAGTAAATACAAAGATGAAAACAGAAGCCGTGTCCATGTATTCAACCAACTTTTAAAGCATACAGATACTTTAATTGTTCTCTTGTTCTCATACGTCCTTATGTATTGCATGGTTTCATTTGATCTCTGGCAACCTTTGGCAAATGTTAAACTGATGCATTGGGGAGTGCTTGAAATTAACATCATTGTGTTTGGAAATGGAATAACTTCAGTCATTGCTCTACTATTTATAACCTATCGACCGTTAAGTAATCATGCTATTGTGTATATGAGTTGGGTTTGTACTTTGTTTGTCACATTGATCCTAATTATGTATACCGTGCTAGCAGTATATAACTCAAACCGAGTTCTAAACATTGTATGTTGGAAATGTTACTCAATACTTTTCGCAATTCTTGTTACTTTCGATGAGGTATTTCTTATTGGTGCTATGGCAAAGATGACTAGTTCACGAGTGCAAACGTTAACAGAAAGTATAAGATTGGCATTTTCGCGAGCAGGAGCATTAACAGCATTATTAACAGCTGCCATCTCTTTCACACAATTAGAGTATGTGTGTACGTGTCTGGCTGTTTTGTCATTATTTGGATTTTTAGTGTTAGTTTGGAGACGAAACACGCTGCAAAATCCTGTTATTGTCGTAAATTGATTGAAATGGAAGTGTAGGGGAAGATATAAGAATGTTCTTGTTCTATAAATTTTATTCTATTTTTACGGCTATATATAGACACATATACGTCATAGTAGGATTTTTCATTATATATTTAAGTTTCCTGTAATTTTATTTAAGTTACCTAGTTATTTTATATTGTCTCTTTCTATGTTCTGAACGTACAAGTCTTCGTCAGTCGAAAGTATTGATTAATTTCTTTAGGAATCACCCCTCTTTTTGTGGAGAAAATTGGAGGGGACGAAGGCCTCCCCAGCTTTTCCATCCAAAAAGAAAAGAAAGAGAGATTGATAAACGTTATTAGCCTAGCATTTAACATAGTGTTTCCATGATTATCAATGCATTAGTAATTTATATTTTCGTGGTAGCCTTAAAAATATAGCGTGTGTGTGTGTGTGTGTGTGTGTGTGTGTGTGTGTGTGTGTGTGTGTGTGTGTGTATGGAAGGGGGGAGTACACCCTGCTTATTGTTTTCAAGGGACCACAAGGTTCCAGAGTGCAACCCCTTAAGCGTTACCCTTTAAAAAAAATTCCGTACTTTTTTTTCCGGGTTATTTTGGCGAAAAGGTACATTTTTGACAATGGCGACTTAAACCTCTAAAACACAAGAAATAGTGATAATATAATAATAAATATACTATTGTAAGGTGTCATGAAGATACCTTAATCAATTTTACACATTTCGAATACAAAATGGTAGCCCAGTAATTAAAAGTCATCTTCCGAAGCCACATTTTTCTGTTTTTCGGCTAAATTCTTTGCAATTTCCGTATGATGTCAAAATTTATGTAAAAATTTGAGTAGAGAGTGTCAGCAATTGTAAGAAGAAAGTATTGTTAATCATTGCTTTTTACCGTGATATAAGGCACAACCTTTATTATACAATTGTACGTATTATAACGTATCATATCATTGTACGTAAACATAAAATAATGTTCCAAATAAAAGAAAAACAGTGTCAGTGCTAAGAAAGTCAGTATTTTTTTAATTGATGGTATCTTTCGAAACATGGTGTCTTTCGATGACAAGTAACTTCATCATCGGGTATACACGAAGTAAGCATTCTGACTTCTCGTTTATCTTTCCATTGAAGACACATAGTACCATAAGTAGGTGAATAGGAAACACTCCTTTCTCCGGCTTTGAGTTTCGTATTCATCGTATGCTTTGGTAAACCTTTTCGATCTTTTCGTACGGTGCCAAGTACATCAGTTCCCCGCTGTCGAAGGGTATCTAAAAGCTCCAACGAAGAGTACCAATTATCTACATCCAAACATCTCCCCTCATCTAGAACATCTTTTGTTAGAGCGATTACAATATCTGTTGCTTGGTAACTAAAATGATTATTTTCAAGCAAGGTGTCTTCTCCGGTACAAAGAATTGAGTTCCATAAACATAACCGGAACAGGCTTCCGCCAGCACAAAACCTTTGATTCCAAACCGTGCTCGCTTTGTTCTTATGAATTGTTTCCAACTCAACCTGCCCTTCCAAAGAAGCAAAGCTTCATCAACAGAAATGTCCCGTTCAAGTGTTAGAAGAGCATGCCATCTGTTGACAAGATATCTATGAATAGGTTCAATTTTCGCAGACCGGTTATATTCCTCACCAAGCATTTCGATGTCTACAAAATGTATATACTTTTCAATCAAGACAATCTTGTTTTGAGGTAAAAGTCTCTTGAAACCAGGAGTCTCAAATAGTTTATCTTTTGAATAGTATGAGTACGAAGTTGGCTTGTGGATGATGCTACGATATAAAATCGACACAATATAAAGTCGAATCTCGTTATGATTACATAGATCCCTGCTACCATTTCTCAGATGCTTCGCGATGCGGGAATGTTGTTTGAAAACATTTCCTACAATCATTTGCTTGAAATATAAATTTGTTTGATTGGTAATGTAGTTGATAAGCTCGTCAGTCATCATTAGTTCAAAAATATGAATCGGTTCAATACTCCGAACAACATGCGAAACACCTGGTGTACCAATAAATTGTAGTCACTGCATGCCGCCTGCTGGGGGTAAGTTTTGCTATTTAGCATTAGCATATTTATTAGCAGACCCTCTTTTTTTTGCACTCCCCATCTTTTTTTTATAAGCAGTGGATTTTTCAATACTGTTGGAGGCATGTAATTCAGCATCTGGGAGGTTTTCATTGAGAGCAGAGTCTGTATCAGAAGCTCACCATCTACTTCCCCCTCATGTACTACTTCCTCGTCAGTTTCTGAGGAAATTTCATTCTCAGGAGAGTAATTACTTTCATCAGAAGATGAATCCTCCCTTAGTGAAGATAATTCAGAGTCAGAATCGAAAAGATACTTCTCTAATTTCTGCCTAGAGCATGCAGCAGCTTCTTTGGATGTTAACCTTTTCTTGTTTGACGACATCTTGGATTTTTCCCAATCTTGAAATAGCTATAACTTTTGTTTACGTCGGCAAAACAACTTGCGCATTTGAAAGATTAGTTTATATAGAATAATTTTACGGCAGTCGAAAGGTCTCAAACGTAATAATTCGTCTCAAACAAAGCGATGTTGTGAAGTAACTAGGTTTGCATAATATTACGTCAGAAACAAAATATGCAAGTTCGGGACTGACGTAATATTACGTCAGAAACATTTAAGGGGTTAAATCCCCAAGTTTGTCTTCCACTTCAAGATTACTTAATAATTGGACGCATAATACTTTGCAGAAATATGCTTTACTTTTCTTAAACCAGTACACCATACCAAAATCTGGAACTCGTGGAAGGTGAGTGTTTCTGATTTAGTTTGAACTATCAGTCAGCCTTGGATATATTGAAAATTCTCTGCACCCTTTCGTAGTACCTAAAATTGTTTAAATGCGGAGATGGTGTAGTTGTAGTCCATTCGACTTGTAATCATAAGGTTTAAGTTTCGAATCCCCACTTCAGCACACTAACTGACAGCACTACATTTGTGGCAGACAAGCAACTTAGAGCAATGCGTAAGTTTCTTTGACAGCAATGTATCATAGTTACAGTTGGAGGAAGAGCCGTCCATTAGGATGGTATTCCCAAGGAAATTAAAACTTTTTGTTACTTACTTACTATATGGCCCTTTATGGACTAAAACGGATCAGAATTGAACTTTTTGTGGTCCTTTCGTCTATTGTAACTTTGTTTTTTACTCTTGGTGGTGGCAGACTTTTCTTGGATACATTCCTGTGGAATGACATGTCTTTATTCTCTGAGGTCGATCCTCTTAAGTAACTTTTGTCTGGATAAAGGGCTCTTTTTAAAGGACTGATTATTTGAAATGCCACCGTGTAAAACGAATGTAAATGTTTTTTAGACCTGCAATCATATGTTCAGCATTATGCTTTTTGGTAGATTTTTTGAGGATGTTTCGTTAAAGTTTCATGTGCAAAACTAATTAGATTGAAGTTGGCGTTATGACTATATTGTGAAATAAATTTCAATGATTTTAAAAACAATTATTGTTTTAATAAACTCGTCGGGACGTTTTTAATCTAAGTTTCAAGATTGTTTATGGCAGACAAGTGTTAGAAACTGGACGTTTATCAAAATACGAAAATGCGAATATTTGCAAGCAAAGTTTAAAAAATTTTCTACATTTCAACAATAAAGTTGTCTTTGTCACTGAATTCAATAAGTATGGTTCATCTGTTAAAAATTCTTCACGGCGAAGCATGGTTGTTTAGAAACGAAAATTAAATCATCGTTCTCTCAATTGGTTTTGAGATTGAAAGCACAACCTTTGAAAGACTCGATAATTATCTTCTTGGTCAACTTCTGCGTTTGACTGGTAGCCTTATGGTAAGGCGTTTGCTTCCAGTGCGGAAGGTCTTGGGTTCAAACTCTGGCCGAGTCATGCCAGAGACAATAAAAGTGCGAATCTATCCTTTCTGGTTAGCGCTCAGCATGAGAATAGGACTGATATCTTAGGCAGTTGTCTAGTTGAATGATTGCTGTGCTTGCACGACTTTCGTAGCTCAAATGGGAGCTTTAAATGCGCTAGGACCCTCTTCGCAGGACCCTCGTTGATAGCAGTACCAATAGGAAGTGAAGAGGCTATCCTGGGTAAATATCTCAATAATAATAATAATAATAATAATAATAATAATAATAATAATAATAATAATAATAATAATAATAATAATAATAATTATAGTTAATTGGTGGTGCATTTCAGACCAATATTTTTTATGTTTGTATTTTTTGTTTTTCTTGTAGTAACACAAAAACACTGTTTGTATTTCTTTATATGTAAATAATCTTTGTTTTGAAACACTTTTATTGGTCTTCTTTTGTTTTCCGTTGCTTGTATAGAACTTTGGTCTGAAATATACCACCAAATAATACATGACGTTTTTCTTGTTACAACGCGTCGTACAGCGTTGGTCATATTATTTTTTTGTGCATTCATTTGTGTATAAATAAACCCCAATTCACTTTTATTTAATGAACATATAAAGTTTTGGAAAAATTTGTTTGTCCAGAAAACGGAGCGAACTTCTAACGATGCAACACGCGTTGCGGTTTTCATGAGAACGGAATCCAGTGTCGAAAATAACGCTTTCTTCAGGACCGAAATTTGTAGATATGGCTTTGCTTTTCGACTTTAACAATTATTGGGCTGGAATCGTCAATGGTATGTGACAATAATGACATAAAACATGCATTCGTGTGATCAAAAATGGTTTTAAAAATACAAAATCTAGAACAGTTAGTCGGAATTGCCCCACCATTTAAAACAGAATTACATCGGAAGTTGTCAATGAAACGAAAATCGTTATCGCCATTAAGAACAGTGTATATAGACGTCAAAATTTATGTGCCCACTCGGGTTTACACAAAGTATCAACAGTGGCACAAAGTTTTTGTGACTTTTGGACCCTGTTGGTTTTTTCTTGTAAAAAAGAGTATCTGCTAGGTAAGATCTAATTATTTATTTAATTTCTGAGTAGTATATTGTTTACCAAGGTTTCCAATAGTTAACATCTAGCTGGGTACTACCCAGAAGCTAGCTAGCTATCTCTAGTTAGCTTCTGGCTAGGGTGTAGGGGCAGGAGCTAAACAGTTCAAGGAGCAACTGCCATTTAGGCTATTATATGTAGTATATTTAAGCTATGATAGTCTATGTAGGTGATATATCATAATGCTACCAACATGGTTTTTTCTACCCATTGCTCTCATTGAATAATTGGAAATAGTTGCATATAGCTATAGCTATATAATATATATCTAGCTGTGATATTAAACAACACAAGGAAATAATCGAATATTATTTGGGACCCAACGTCACCAGCTGAATGTAACCCTACATTAATTACATATTTGGCCCAAAAGCTATAGGACATGTTTTTTAGACCCTGACTGACATTTTCAATTATGAGAATTGTTAATAATAGTTTTCGCACCTGTATCATTGTTAAATTAAGATGCTGTCAAAAATGGCTTATCGGCGTCCTGAGAAATGCATAAATTTTTAAACTCTGGAACTATGATAATAGGTCCAAAAAAATTTCGCTCTATTTCATTGGACTGGTTTAAAACCACAGCATACCAAGTTTTGAGATACTCTTTTGATTTTTTAAGAAGTTATGGGACTTTTAATTTTAACGACAAATACGGTTTTTATACTGTTATACTACATCAAATTGCCATTGGGACTAATCGGTTTGAAATTATTTTGTAAAATTACCACCTTTAGTAATGTTTAAATTCCCAAATGATGTCATAGCAGTATAATAAGCTAATTAATAATTGCAGGCATTTGCATTCACCGTGCATTTATCAACAATGTGCCATTAAAAATAGGTTTAAGTATCCCCTTAGACCTTTTCCATGAAAATCACAAATGCAGTAACTTTAGTAAAAAAGCATAGTTAAAAGTTGTTATCGCGTTCTTTTAAATCAAATTGTGATATAATTGTATATAATAACAAATTCCCCAATGAAGACTCCCAGGAGCTAAATAATTTGAAAAAGCATTATATATATATATAGTGTGTTTGATTTTACTGTTTGTATATTACTTCTGCAACTAAAATAAAACACAGGCTACAACCTGTAAATATCAGATATTTACCTAACTAGTCTAAAAATCTCCTAACTAGAATACTATCCTGTAATAGTATACTAGCCTAATTTGCAGTTTTCCCTAAATGATGAAGATTGGTTGCATATATATAGGTAAACTTTACTTATGTCACTACATAAAGCTTTTTTGTTTTGATGTAATTTATTAACTACGTTTCAGCTGTTCGACAGCCATTTTTAAGTACAAATCATTGGAATAAACAACTATTGCAATATTTATACAAATAATATTGTACGACCATATCCGATGATCATAAACTTGGCCTTAAATGGACTGTCCGGTGAAAAATGATTATAAAGTATTATTTGTAATTTTAAATTATCACATAGAAAATACTTTCTTTTTTGATATTATTCACTTAATCACACATACGTTTCAGCTGTTCGACAAACATTTTTAAGTACAAATGATTGGCATAAACAACTATTGCAATATTTATACAAATAATATTGTACGACCATATCCGATGATCATAAACTTGGCCTTAAATGGACTGTCTGGTGAAAAATGATTATAAAGTATTATTTGTAATTTTAAATTATCACATAGAAAATACCTTCCTTTTTTTATATTATTCACTTAATCACATATAAAACAAACTTTTTTATCGTAGTTGTTGTTAAAGCATGTCTTCATCTTGTTGCTGCAAATGCCGGAAAAGGTCCTGGGTTAATAATTTAATATGCGTAATTATGCATGTGACGTAAGAACAGTGGTGAAAACATACTATATGCAGCGAAAGTGTGTAGCGTATTCGGTACAAAATATAACCCTCCACCCTAGAAGTTAACTGTTTAGAAACTTATTTAAAAAAAATTTCAATTTTAAACTCTTCTCTGCAAATTATGAAATGCGATTATTAATATGCCTTCATCGAACACAAAAATCACGGTATTAGGTTTTCGTTATGAACCGGAAGATCAGATTCTGAAATAGCTTCACAGCATAGGCGGGTTTTTAATGATGCTTGTGATGATCAGGCAGACTTGTTACTGATTGGTGTCGTTGTGGCAAATGTGAGAGGATGCCAACAGAGAAAGAGTGTGTTTGCTGTGTTTAAAGGCTTTGTCAATACCAATAGCAAGATAAAATTAATAACAATTTAAGAAAAATTTCAAGATTAGTATTTTTATAAAAAAACGGGTTTGCTTCTGTCTTTAGATTGAGTTTGTTTGGCTTGCGATGTGGAGGATGTAGGTTCCTTAGGGGCAGTCTTATGACAAAGAATTGTCAGCACAGAATTTGGAATTAACCGTTGTTTGAAAGGACGATCTTTTTAAACTTGGGTCAAAGCAGGTTTCTTCAAAATGGTCAGATCATATACTTTAGCTGACAGCTTTGTTCTGTTAATTGCGGCAATCCATGCTTTGCCAACTTCACGATTCCTAGGCATTAGAAATAAGCTTTTATCTTTGTTTTTTTATCTTTTACAACCGTACGCTGAACAGTAGGCCATACTAACAGCAAGTTTTTCGACCTTCCCACGTTCAGAGTTTTTTTTCACAAAAAGAGACAAAAATGTTCAGTTTGCTTTCAAGGGGAAATTGCATAATTTTGCGCTGAACTGACTGCTTATATATTTAGATCTTCAACTTTTATCTTCAGCGAAGTGCCTTAAGCAAATAATAACAGAACCTGTGAAATCTGATAAACACATTTCCGAACATATGCTATACACGGGTATTAACTGATTTAAAAAATAATAAATGAAAATGAAATAAGTCAATAATATATTTTGTTCTGATGTATCCTTTAACGGGCTAGTGCGTTTTGTTTTGATTTTGTCACCATTGTTCTACGTCAGGAAAAACGTGTGTTCAGCCTCTCATTCATGTGGAATTATTTAGACAAAATGGCGAGCCAAAGGTGATGCTTCTTGAGGGAAATGAAAATAATAAAACAACTTATGTGAGCATATCAATATATATTATGTTTTGAAAAATGCAGATATTTGCTGATCCATAGGGATGGCCTGTTTCGCAGTAAAAAAGTGGGGTACATTTGTATTATTATCCCGTTCAACACGGATTTGACTGTAATCATCTTTTTTATTACGTTTCTCGCAAAAAAACAATATTTATGACTCCTAAAACACATTGTTTCAGACTCCGTATGGAATTAAAATTGAAGTGAACCCTAAACGTCAATGTACAGCTAATAAACCATCTCACTCTGTCAATTATTAACCCTGTTAATATATTTTTAAAAATGTATACTAACATTGCGTTATATTTTTTTAGACTGAAGCATTGAAGTTTTGTGCAGTTTCCCGGTTTGAAAGAATTGGTAATATTTTAGTAAAAGTTGTTTGATTACAATTTACTGTACCATTTCAAGTTACCATAAAATACTATAAAGAAGTAACTGTAGCTTAAAGTTCCTGCTGAGACTTTTACATGCAATTGGTAACCTAATTGTAGGGGAAACGAAAGGGTGGGGCAGGGTACAAGAAAATTTTACCACTCATTTCAATTTATTAACACCTCTCATATTAATTTGCGTTCTTCAATAAAAACGTTGTGAAGAACAAAAATATTTATATAAATAACAAAAGCTATCCAATCCTGTAGAGGAAACATTAGCCACTGTTTACAGTATGATACAAGCAGAATACTTCAGATACCTGTTGCACTCTACACATTACCCTCCTAGCCCCCCTCCCCCTGATTTCGGCCCTCTACCCCAACTATTGATTTGAAGGAAATTACCACCCCCACCCCCGCTCCTTAATAAGCCCCTCCCACTACAATTAGGGTTACCAAGTGTAGTCTTATTTCTTTCATAATACAACGTTTTTTCATAATACAAAGTCAGTAGTGCTGCTAATTAATCCATTGTTACTTTTGCTGCCAAAAATATTTTGTCGACTTTAAATCAGGGTAAAAAAGATAATTCGTTACTTGGGATGTTTTTTGCTATTACTAGCTATTGGGGTGCTTTTATCACTAAAGTAATATATATAAGACATTTTTATTTTTTAGACATTTTCAGCGTTACCCGTTTTATAAAAGAACACTTGGTGTTCCAGTTTCTTATTTTGTGTACTTTATAAATTTAGTTTAAGTTAATCAAGTAAGTCTACTAAAATTCTTTTAAAAAATTTCAATATAAAACCGTGTAAATTCCAAAATTTCCTTTCGTAAATTTAGCCTGCAAAATTATTCTTGCTAAAAAAATCAAACATTGATTCGAATAAAAGTAGATTTTGTTTCTGGTGGCAGTATTCTTAACATAACATTTAGGTGATTTGAAAGGCAAGCCGTTTAAAACGAAAAGTAATTTCTCAATAAAAGGCTTTTGATAATAGAATTTATGGTAACTTGAATTTGTATTACTTTTGTTATTGTAGAAAATGTATGTGTTTGTGCGGTACCTCGTATTCAGTGGATACGCCTGTATTTTATGCATACACTCGTATTCAATGTAGACAATTGTATTTGTAGGGAATGTAGGCGCTCGTTTATAATGCAAACACTCGTATTAGGTTTAATGCAGACACTCGTATATAGCTAATGCAGACACTCGTATATAGCTAATGCAGACACTCGTATATAGCTAATGCAGACACTCGTATATAGCTAATGCAGACACCCGTGTATAATGCAAACACTCGTGTATAATGCAAACACTGTCGTATATAGCTAATGCAGACACTCGTATATAGCTAATGCAGACACTCGTATATAGCTAATGCAGACACTCGTATATAGCTAATGCAGACACTCGTATATAGCTAATGCAGACACCCGTGTATAATGCAAACACTCGTGTATAATGCAAACACTGTCGTATATAGCTAATGCAGGCACTCGTATATAGCTAATGCAGACACTCGTATATAGCTAATGCAGACACTCGTATATAGCTAATGCAGACACTCGTATATAATGCAGACACTCGTATATAATGCAGACACTCGTATTTGCTACAGACACTCGTATTTGTTGCAGCCACTGGTATTCATTGCAGCCACTCGTGTTCGTTACAGCCACTCGTATTCGTTGCAGCCACTCGTATGTAGTAACTCGTATTTCAGTGATTCGATTGTATTTAATGTATACACTTGTATTCAATGCAGGCAAATGTATGTGGACAATTGCAATTAGTATAGACACTTCTCTTATTTGTTGCAGTCACTTGTATGCCGTAATTGTATTTGATGAATGAATTTTATTTAATGTATATACTTGTATTCAATGTGTACTCTCGTTTTTTATGCAGACATGTATTTTATGAAAACACCTTTATTTTATGCAGGCATTCGTATGTAGTAACTCGTATTCCGTAAATACACCAGTAATTAATGTATATACTTCAGTGCTTCGAATAAACGCCTGAGGCGGTTATTTAGGTTTTCGATTTTTAGAGGGGCGTTTATTTGAGAGATCTCTACATTTTCTATATCCATATCTATATTATCCATATCGTCAATTATATAATGATATAGTGCAGCGTTGACCATATCTTCTTATTTATTAAGTGAAACAAGCGTCCCTGTAAAGGAGAAGGCGTTTATTAAAAGGGGCAATTGATAAAAAAAATCCTTAAAAGAAGGGGAAGGGCGCCTAAAAGAACGGGGCGTTTAACCGAAGCATTGCGGTACTCGTATTTAAGCAGACAATGTATGTGAACACTTGTATTTAATGTAGACACTTGTATTATATGTAGATACTGGTATTTATGTAGACACACATATTTTATGCAGAAACTTGTATACTGTGCAGACATGATGTAAGACACTCGTATTTTATGCAGGCACTCGTATGTAGGAACTCATATTCAGGGAGAAAACTGTATGTGGACACATGCATTAATACAGAAACTCGTAAAAGTCTCGCAAAAGTTTGTGTTTTTAACCCCAAGCATACCGGATTATATATCCTCCATAACTTCTGATCAAGCTTCCTAAATGAAATGGAAACACAAAGTAACAGTAGGAACTGGGAAAAACGACTAAGTTGCGGTCACAAACGTGACCAGGGCCTGAAAGAGGGCGGTTAAAACTCGCTTTATACTTGGCTCTAACTCGCATCAACTTTCGTCATCTCGCGTCAATTTAAAAGCGTAAAAAAGCGCTTAATGTAAAGACAGCATGTGAAAAAAAAAATTCAAATAACGCACACGTTACGCTGGTAGCAACCTAACATAAAAAGGATGCCTTCAAATATGCTTCCAAATTTTAAACTCTTTATTTTGAAGTACATATCTTAAAGTTTATAAAACAATTCGCAGAAAAAGGGAACCAATAAATTCATATCCTTGCAGAAAAAAAACCAATTCGGCTATATCCATGTCTTTTTTAGTAAAAGTGTAAAATCATAGTTTAAGAAAAAGATGTGTCTAATGTCGGCAGGCTGTCTAATTGAAAGTATTGAGGTTGGTAAAAGGATCAGGGGTGATAATACGAGCCTAAGTTGATATGAGGATCGGGGGTCACAATAAGTACCGAGGATGATAAATACGGGCCAACGATGATAAAAAGAACCACGGTTGATATAAAGATCGAAGTGATAGTAAGTGCTGCGGTTGATATAAGGATTGGGGATGATAATAAGTACCGAGGATGATAAATAAGGGCCGACGATGATAAAAAGAGCCACGATTTATATAAAGATCGAAGTGATAGTAAGTGCTGCGGTTGATATAAGGATTGGGGATGATAATAAGTACCGAGGATGATAAATACGGGCCAACGATGATAAAAAGAACCACGATTTATATAAAGATCGAAGTGATAGTAAGTGCTGCGGTTGATATAAGGATTGGGGATGATAAATAAGGGCCGACAATGCTAACCACGCTTAATTTGAAGATCGGGGTGATAATAAGTGCCGAGGTTGATATAAAGAACGGGATGATAATAAGTGCCGAGGTTGATATAAAGACCGGGGTGATAGTAAGTGCCGAGGTTAGTACAAGGACCGAAGGTGATAATAAGTGCCGAGGTTGATGTAAGGATCGGGGTGATAATAAGTGCCGAGGTTGATATAAAGAACGGGGTGATAATAAGTGCCGAGGTTGATATAAAGAACGGGGTGATAATAAGTGCCGAGATTGATATAAAGAACGGGGTGATAATAAGTGCCAAGGTTGATATAAAGAACGGGGTGATAATAAGTGCCGAGGTTAGTACAAGGACCGAAGGTGATAATAAGTGCCGAGGTTGATGTAAGGATCGGGGTGATAATAAGTGCCGAGGTTGATATAAAGAACGGGGTGATAATAAGTGCCGAGGTTGATATAAAGAACGGGGTCATAATAAGTGCCGAGGTTAGTACAGGGACCGAAGGTGATAATAAGTGCCGAGGTTGATGTAAGGATGGGGTGATAATAAGTGCCGGGGTTGATATAAAGAACGGGGTGATAATAAGTGCCGAGGTTGATATAAAGAACGGGGTGATAATAAGTGCCGAGGTTGATATAAGGATTGAGGATTATAATAAGAACCACGTTAAATAAAGATCGGGGTGATAAAAACAGCCAAGGTTGATACAAGGACCGAAGGTGATAATAAGCACCACGGTTGATATAAAGATCGGGGTGATAAAAACAGCCGGGTTGATACAAGGACCAAGGATGATAATATGTGACGAGGTTGATATAAGGAGCGAAGGTTATAATAAGCACCGAGGATAATAAATAAGGGCCGAATATGATAATAAGTACCCCCGTTTTTTATAGGATCGTAGGTGAGAATAAATGTCGAGGTTCTGTAAATGCAAGTAGTTTGCTCAGATAGTTCCTTGTCGGGCAGGTGAAACAGGGAAGAAACAGTACCTGCTCCTGATGGTAAACTGATCATTCTCGTTGTTTTGACAATCTACACCTATCGTTTTTCTATCGTACTGTTTAATAAGATATTCTTTCTTTAATTGCGTAACGTTAAGGCGCGCTAATTTTTATCAATTTGCAAGCGTTGATAATTTGCTTTTTTAAACAAATGGGTTGCTGGAGGAAAAGAAACACAGTAACTCGTTTACCCACAGGCACTATTTCCGCAACTTTATACTACTAGTCGGTAGCCCGTAGATAAATCCACGGTTATCCTGTCCTTTATTTACCGCATTTCGTGTGTTTCACTACTGCGGTGACCATTTTGCGTGACAGACACGCAGACATATACGGGTATTATAACATAGATAAATAAGTACCAAAAAAACCCCCCGCGGTAATTCATTTTTGCAAATATTCAAAAAATTTCCGCAGATACAATATTTCGAGAAAGTGACAGAAACTCGCATTTTACGGAAAATTACTTCGCGTTGCAATTAAACCTTTGTATTTCCACTATGATTAGCCGTATAAATGGATCCTGGTTGAGAAAACAAAAAACACAAAGAACAGCCTGCAGTTACTATCGCGCAGGAAAAATCACCTGATACTTCCAGTTTACCGAAAAAAAAAAGATGAAAGTTCGGTTTAATTGCTAAGCACTAAAAAGGCGATACGCTTTATGAATTAAATTTACGCATCATTTCCTTCCACCGTTGTTATTACAACTGCTTACGTCAGTAGAACTGTATTTGTATTAATATGTATTTTTATCTTTATTTTAGAATTTTCGACATGGAGGGCAGAAAGTCTCTCTGCAGAAATACAGTACGGCAATTAGTTTATTTAACAAGACTATCAAAATAATAGTTGTTGTAGTTTTACATAGCCAGATGTTAGTAATGTGTCTAAAACATAGCCTATTTACCTATTCCTATGTTAAAAAAGAGTTGTCGGAATTTTTTACAGTTATGGACTTGACTTGAAAACAACGGTTTTGTTTATTATTAGCCTACCATTCAGAAGTACAGTTCTCACGAGTTTGATAACTTGAAAGATGCAGTGAGAAAAAAGTCACCGTGCAATGTGTTAGTTGGCGTTATTGAAAAAATAATGGCTTTGAAAAATGTTTTGGTTATTAAAGTGGCTGATGGCACTTGTGAAGCATTTGTTCGTGTCCAGGAGTACTCCGACAAATTATCCAAATTTATCAGCTCTGGGGATATATTGTACCTAAAAAAAATAATTTTTGATGAGGACAAAATGGGAGAATTTGCAAAAAAATCATTGA